>JAHPZR010015178.1:0-31517 GCA_019787425.1 Platygyra sinensis | reverse complement strand
GATGTTTAAGCAGTTTTTCATCAGTGTAAAATTTAACATGTTTTTAATTAACAAAACTAACAGGCAAAAAACTGTGAGAATTAACATACCAGTGTAAAACTGTTTGGTGAAGCTGCCCAGCGTCTGACTGTAGTCAAGGGCCAGGTCTTCATCACCTGAGGTTAACACAACAAAATAGTTTATTAAAGGTTTAAATTAGCATCAAATCTTACAGTAGAAATCTATACACTGTAGATATACATGTAGAGGAGTGTGGAGATACGAAATTTATCTTCATGTGTCGAAAAATATTTCACGAGCTAGCGCAACGACAGTGAAATATTTTTCAACACAAGATAAATTTTGTATCTCCAAGCGACCATGCAATTTTCTTTTTATTATGCAAAATGTTTACAATACATAACAATGCTTGTGGCGATAATCGGAATATTTCTGACTACTTTCCAAAGATTGCAGAAGACAACCGAAGAAGATTCAGATATCATATACCAACAAATTTAAGTGAAGTTAAAGGAACAAAAGGTCATTTTTCAAAAATGATATCTTCACATGTCATATCAATTTGTTACCACTTGGTATACCACTGACTTTTATAAAGCAAAAGGATGTTTTTAATAACAAAGATTTACTCTGACTAGCCCATAGATATGCTTTCATTCCGATGTCTGTGTATTGACATTTAAAAATTCTTACAGAAACATCAAGTTACCAAAATTGCAACTTTACTTTCCAGTGAAACAAAGATAAGTTAGAGTACCAGGAGGTGGCTTGTAAGCTAGCAGTCATTTAAATCCCTTTTGGAATTAAAACAAGCTTGGCTTATAGATGGTAATGCCAAACTTTGATTATCACATAATATGGTAAATTTGGTCAGAAACAAAAGAATTTTGAAAAGCAATTGACAGGGTACAGATATGTAAGATAAGTACAACCCAACAGGTCATGGTATGTATACAAACCTCTTTAGTTTTCTCATCAACTCTAAGGATGCTCTCTTTTGTGACACCCAAGAGCCTGGGAACTAGTTTATTCTTTCCTTTCATTTTTTCCTGCAAGAAAGAAAGCGTAAATAAATAAAAAATAAACCAGCAGACAAACAAAGAGACAACAATGTACTGAAAAAAAAAAAACAACAACAACAAGCTGACAAATTAAACAACCATTTCACCAAAACATGAACTGATAATTGCATTTAGTAGAATTCATGAAAATTTTGTAATCTGATTGGCTGAGCCACTGCACATAATCATCCACTGGTGTGCAGTGGTGTATCAACAAAATTGCAATGTTTCCTGGTGGGTAGGTTGATTCTACCCCTTGCTTGGGCAATGGGCAAGTGAGGGCAAGTGAGGGGGAATATCTTAAAATAATTAACGATTCTAAGAAATTTGGTGGGCTCACGAGAATGATTTTTGGGTTAATTCAAAATACACTATAGTTACTTTAAGGGCAAAACTGAAAACAGGTTTTCTTTACATGATGGCCACTAATGTGGTAAACCCATATACATGTGCTGCAAGGAAAAAAGAGGATCTGATGAGAATGTACTGTGAAATAATCTACATGTAGAAATTTGCATGAAGGACTGTCACCAGTATTGTCATGGCCTCAAATGTGAACTTGCCTTAACAAGAAAAAATGTCACTCCATAGGTCTTTAGCCCTCTGCACAACTGCACATATTTGTACTTGCCCTGCAGTTCATCATGTCCAGAAACTTTCCTGTGTTCCTAAGAAGTGATGAAAAGATAAACATTGTGTAAAGTTGCAAAAAGACCTACATGACCAGGCTAAAAAAAAATGGAATTTTAGCTTATACTTGGGACAGGTTGCTTTCCAATTTTGCTTGCCCAGGACAACTCTGAGTTTGCTATTTTAATGATTTTATTAGTTAGCAGATGCCTTGCCTGATCAATTACCCATCAGGCCAGCAAAATGAAAAGTTACTTGCCCAGAAGGAAAATCTAATTGCCCTGAAGAACTTTTTTCTACCCCTGCAAAAGACTAGTAAGGTCAAGTGCATGCAGTTTTAACTTTATATTTCATATTTGATACGACCTTGTGCCTGTCACAACCACACACTGGATTTATTGAAATATCTCACCTCTTTAATTTTCTTCTCAATATTCTTTGATTTTACATATTCCTTGGGAAGAAATTCTTTTAAGCTATCACAAGGAAAACAGAACAACTCAATGTTACTATCAGCAATACACACTGTACTGTATGTGCAATGACAAGAATGGATTGTCAAGAGCCTCTACTACTGTAGTAAACAAAGCACTGAACTTACTCTATAAACTTGTATTTGCCTTCTTCAAAATCACCAAACTGGACCTGAATCTGAATAGCTCCGAGCTGAGGAGAAAATAAATTAAATGTCATGATTAGTTAGGGCCTTACAAAGTACAACCAAAAGTGGATCATACTGAGTTGACAAAAATTCACCCTGCAAACACTGAAACCACCCAAACTTGAGCAGTTTCTAATGTACTGTTCCTTGGATATCACCTTCAAGTGAAAAAACAAGAGCAATTGACTGTCACGGAGGCTCTATTAAATACTTTCATGTTACACATACCTGTGATGCCTCCTCCTGTGTACAGGGATGTGTTCCATCTAAAATACCATCTCTACACTAAGCAGGGAGATAAAAATTATTATGGAAGATGCTTAACTCAATTATTTAGCTCCACCCACATGTACAGTTATTCTGTAAGTTGATGAATTGACTCACTAACTGACTGACTGATTAAATGAATGACTGAACGACTGGACAACTGGATGACCAGATGGCCAGACAATCAAAGACTGAATGGCCAGACAACCAGATGACTGGACGACCAGATGACCAGGTGGCTGGATGGACAGACCGCTGGATGACCAGACAACTGGACAACCAGACAACTGGACAACCAGACAACTGGATGACTGGACTACAAGATCACAGGATGACCGGAGGACTGGATGAACAGACAACTGGAAGGTCCATTGTTGTAGTACACAAGTGTAGTATACATGATCAACTAATTGATTGTTACTTTTCCAGGCAAAGCACTTTTACTGCACCTACCTGAACATACAACAAGCCGAGCTGGACTGGGTCCTTGATGTCAACATTTTGATCTGAGTAAAAGTACTTCCGTCTAGAAGAAAATTCAAAGAAATCACTATACAGTGTACATGTGGACTAAACCAGTCTTCTAGTGCTCAGAATAACACTATTCACCTTTAAAATTATTATACATGTACATCTACTCAGTTTTAAGTCTACTATTTTTTACTTGGCTCCGATAATGGTAGAGAACAATAAGTTATACATGTAATGTTAAAGTTACAAGATATGGTTACCACTTTACTTATGACATTCATTTGAAATTTTAACTGTTAAAAGTACATGTATACTGAAAATATTTTACATGCAGTGGCAAAAGCAACTCTTTAATTTCAACATAGAATTTTTCAAAAATTAAATACCTCAAAAGAACAGTGCATGTATCATCAACTCCTTGCTCTCGAAGAGTTTTGTCATGTCCAAGCCAGTGAACTTAAAAAAAAGATATGTAGACCTACATTAAGTCAAGTATTTGGGATTAACCACCCTATACCACAACGTGCAGTGCAAGATTCAATCTCAATAAACATAGAACTACAACAAACTACATGTAGTGGTCTGTATAATGACAAAATTTTCTCACTCAGACTCTGACATTTCAGAGGACAACCAACGAACATTACCAGATGATTCAATTTCCAGGAAGGCTCAAGAAAGGAAATCAACATTTTGCCACTTAAAATCCTCAACTAAAAATAGCTGCAATTTTCAAACAACAACTTAATACCTGAGTGATTCTGCCAAGGCAAATTCTATATAATTGAGAGTAGCTTGCTACTTACAGATCACCTACAGTATACCTAAACACATGCAGGATAGAATATTTGAGTCATTAAACTTTGGTGTCAGGATATGGTCTTTACTATGTTAAATGAGTTTCAAAACTGTAAAATTGCTCAGGTTGTTTGGATTTTCTATTCCTGTCTATTTGATTGTTAAGAAGAAAACATGGAAAATTATGCTTTAAGTGATACAAGACCTGAAAACTGATTTAATATATTACAGAGTCAACTACTTCAAGTTTAAAAAAAATATGGATCTGGTACAAAGTATTATAATTATACCTTCATCGTCTGTGTGGAGTTTTCTCTTCAGCTGATCCATCTTTTTCTTGTCTCTTTCCTCCATCTTTTTCAGGGAGACATCTTTCACAGATTTGTCCTGTTTTTAAAAGATAATTAGACAAGGCACTTTTTATAGCAGGGCTCGAAATTAAAAAAATCGTTAGGTCGCCTTTTGGCGACTAACTGAAGAAATATAGTCGCCAGATGCAAATTTTAAGTCGCCAGTTTGTATATACCGTAAATCAAAATAATGTTCGGGTTCCGCTTCTTGAAAGTGTTTGTTGAAAGTGTTGTCTGGTATGGCTTGGAACACATTCATACAATAAGTATTTTTTCGACTTGCTTATCCATTTCTTTTTGATAATGTAACACTTTTCATTTCGCGCGGCGGTGCCCAACTTGCATGTTTCGCCGAAAACAGAGATTTACCTGTATTTTAGCATTAAAAATGCTGGCTTCGTTTTTGCGGTAGAAATAAATGACTTCTCAGTTTTCGCGTACAATTTCTACAGTTATAATAAATATATCATTGTTGAGTTAAGCTTTTTAAAAAGAAACTAAAAAATGCTCGCAGAAATTTGCTAACCTTACAAAATAAACACAGCGCTTTCGTTCCCAACGCGGCTATTTTTATTCTGGAAAGAAATTTGATCGGGGCAGATTTCGATCACGTGCTAGGCAACCACTTCTGAGCCATGAGCGCATGTCACGCAATCAAAAAAAACAACGCTATAAATTGTAATTTTAGCTAAGCTTCATCTAAACACTTGATTACCGTTAAGCCTAAAGCTTACCTTTTCTTCTCAAAATTGTAGCTAATTGTTATCGTTAAGCGGTCTTTTTGCAAAATTATGCGGCTTCTGTGTGGTTTTAGGGAGAGAAACTCTAATTCGTTGCAGAAAATATTGCCAACAGGAGTACGTAAAGTTAGAGGGAACGTGGTTTTTTTATGCGATTTGGCCCATTCTTTTACGACGAACGCAAAGAAGGACAAGGTGTTTACTTTAACTTTAATCCTTTATTGTACTTCTAAATAATCCAAAATTTAGGTCGCCAAATTGGCGACTAAACAAAAACTTTACTCGCCAAGGAGAAAAAGTTAGTCGCATTGGCGACCATATTGGTCGCAATTTCGAGCCCTGTATAGTGTTTCCTAATTTACCTCTTAAAACCTATTTTTGGACCCTGCTCACCAGTGTCAACCTGCAGGTTTAGATCAGGTTCTATGAATGTCCGGGAGGACATTTCATGATGGATTCAACTCCCATTATGGAGTCCAAAATGTTCTGCATTATTCTGCCTGTGTTCATTTCATCTTCACTTTTTTAAGCAAATGATCATATATGTTCCTGATGGGGTTCATCTGTACCTGTACATGTATCTTTAGTTCAGAATGTGAGCAGACATAGCTACACATACAGGAAACATGCATGTACATGAATTATACAATTGTTTTTAAGACAACATACTCGCTTTATTGTTCCCATTTTATCTGCATCTTCTTTGTCTTCTTTTTGACCTTCAACAAGCAGGGAGAATTCCTCCACATTTGCAATACCTGCAGAACAAAGAATGCAAGAACTTGTTAATCAAAATGACTATATACAACAGTAAAAAGACTTTAGTTTGTGTATATACAACAAGAAAAAGACTATAGGTTGTATATTTCAGAAGCAAACTTTGTTTGTTCATAACAAATCAAATATGAACATACCCATTTTCATACAAACAGAGTCTAAAATTTGACCAACATTGTGGCTGTCATCAATCTAAACAGCAGGGAAAAAAACACAGAGAACCATTCAACATGCATGAATGCACTAATGTAAGAGATAACTGTTGAGAAAATTGTCTCAAAATTAGCCACAAAGAACATTCAAACTACTGTATAACATAAAAGCACCTGTACAGTGTGCCAACAAAAGATTTTTTGGGATAAGCCTTCAGCAGCCTCTAACTGAGGTACTTACCCAAAAACCATTCTCAGTAGCCTCCAAATATTTTATCTCTTTCAGCACATTTGTACTTCTGTAATTTTAATTTCCTTAAAAAAAATCCCAAGAAACTTTGCATGCACATCAAGCAAGTGATGGGCAGAATCCAGAAGCCCAACTAGAAAAATCTACTAGCCTTGGGCTATAAGACAGGAATTTCTCAGTGCACTGATGTACATGTAAAAGTAACTGTACAATCCATGCATACATGTACAACATGCTGATAGTCACAAGAAAGATGCTTTGCAGCAAAAGTGGTGCAGACATACTAATTACCTGTAATGTTTTCACTGATCCATCCATGAATTTGATTTTTAAATGTCTAACTTTAGACTTGTAGTCAAGCATATCCTGAAAAAGGCAGTAGATGAAAATAATTCCACTTCTGACTTATGCACCTAGAAGAGTATTATTATTATTTCACATTACGAATTAAATAAAATTATACAGACATTTAACAAAATAAGATTTGATATAAAATTAATAAACAATAGATAAATAAAAAACCTGAACAGATAGAACCAAACAAGGAAAAAACTATTTTTTTTATTCTGCTATTATGTTCTTTTACATTCATTCTTGTGCATCATCATTGCAATTGCATGAAGTTTATCCGCTATAAAATACTGCCTAGTAGTCATCAAATACAATGCAGAGCTTGAAGTTGCAACCACTGGAGTTACCAATGCGATCACGTTTTTTTGCTTTTCACTGAAATATTTGTTGCCGGCAGCTAACTCTGAAAGCTTAGGGGCCAGTTACTCTCAAGGTTTTTTCCTGAAAGTCGAGCCCTACACTGTATACTTAGAAGTAGAATTTCATCTTAAGGTACTAATTAGAAGTGAACCAAAAGAGAACACATACGTATGCCAGTGAAGACAAGACAGGTAATGCTGATACTTCAAGAATCCTGCTCATAGCACAGGCATTGTATGTGATGAAAAAAAGCACTTAGTCTAACAAAAAGTACATGTATGGTCAGTAGTAATTACTTACACCAGACTTGAGTGGGTAGAAGTCCAGGGTCCTGGCTGGTTCTAGCCATTTTCCTTTTGATGGATCATCATCTTGACTAAATAACCCATAATCTGAAACTATATGGGAAAACATAAGCTAGTGGACCATGGTCAGTGATGCTTTTTACTGCCATGTTCATAACTTTTATGCTGGCAGTGAGCTTACAGTACATTGTACTGTACATGTAATGAAATTACAAAATATTTTGTTAAGTACAATAAAGTACTGGCTTAGCCTGTGGGCTTTGAACCAAGAAGAACCAATTTACACGCCTAGCAGGGCAGCAATTTTTTTATGGGTTGATGCTCCAACACTTGATACATGAGGTCAAACCCAAGCCATGTCTAGAAAAAAGAAAAATTGTCTTGACTAGTCTGTTTTTTTTTTCTTGATGCGTGTGGAGCAAGACACTACAATTAACAACAAAAATGAAGCCAATCAAAATTTGAACAAGCTTGGTTAGTAAATAGTTTTTTTTTTCTTATGAAACATTATATTTCCAACATACATCTAGTGAGAGAAGCATGTCAAAAATGGTGAGCTTGAGTTGGTCCAGATGAAAATGAGACTGAGTCAGACAAAAAAAAATTGACCCATAATCTAAACAATTAAGATGCACACTTCCTTTAGACTGCTTACAAAGCCGAAAAAAAACAATAAGCAGGGCTGTGAATAAGCGCTGTAGCCCATAACACCTGTTATGGCCGAGCATGCTTGATGGGCCCTTGATGCTATGGGTAAAGTTGCCTGTGGTATAATTTGCCCACAAAGTAACAAGTTTGTTACAAGTGTGAAGATCAATGCTATAGGTGAATCAAAACTTAATGACAGCCCAGATAGGTGCTTTTATTAGACAATAAATTAACCGAGGACTTCATGTAAGTATTTTACTTACTTTTGCCTGGACTAGATCCTGGAACTCTTTCTCTTATAATTCTCAATGCTTCTGCTATGGTAGCTTCTGGGTTGAACTGTACATTAATAAAATGAACTTAATTTTGTCCTGTCCTAGCACTTCATTCCACTTATATATGGGTTCTTGATCAAGCATCGCGTCAAGATGGCTGGCTTTTGGCCAAGTTCTTTTTTGCATGTTTATGGGTCACCAAGACAGACAAAAAAAGAACAGGGCCAAAATCAAGCCTTCTTGACTGCACAAGCTTGGTTAATAATGGATTTATTATAGTTAAGGGAAAAGAACAGTCTACTCACCTGGAGGACAAGCACAGCAGGTAATCGTGAGAGGGCAACATGACAGCGCAATCATGCCCGCTCAGGTAGCCAATCGCAGGTCCATCTTGTTCACTCACAAAGCTAGCCATAGACTAAATAACTTAGTAGCACAGAGAGCACCATGTTGTACCTGCTGGGGTCACCCACCAATGCTACCAAATTGTTTTCATTGGTGACTAACTTTTCATGCTTTTCACTGAAGTAGTTTTGCTGGGTACTAAATCTAAAAACTTAACGACCAGCTGGCTCTAAGACTTTTCCCTGAATGTCGAGCCTTGGTATAAGGACCAATTCCAAAATGTATTTTACATATTCTGTACACAATACTGTGCAATGTTCAATACATGATTGTTACTGGCACAAAAGGTAAGGTAAATTCAGCGTATGATCAGGCTGGAGCTTATTCCAGTTTCAGTAGCATGAAGTGACTACAGCTGTAGGAGTATTTTTACTCCCCACTGGATGGCATGGCATGTCAGTCAATTGTAGGGTTACCCCCCCCCCCCCCCCCCGAGTTAAATTCACTGGTATCCATTTATACACCTGGGTGGAGAGAGCCAATGTGAGAGTCAAACGTCTTACCCAAGAACACAACACAATGTCCCTAGCCAGGGCTCGAATCCGGACCGCTCGCTCTGGAGTCAAGCGCACTAACCACTAGGCCACCATGCCTCCTGTTACTCACACAGCATAACATAAAGCCCCACCTGTAAAGTCTTGACAGAGCTATTCTGGACAATGTTGATTTTCAGTGTCAGTGCCATGTTTAAATACTGTGATTCTCTACTGCTCTATAACCTGAAAACAATGATCACTAAGTAAATATTCCTATCTCTTATATTATTCATAAATTAAAACGTTATTGAGTAAATATTCCATGTGTTAATTCATAAAAAAAGTTACATTAAATTCACAAAGAGCTTGCAAAGACAAAAAAACAGAAAGCAATAACTGGCTGATTTTCATGATTCAAAGATTTTCAACTACTGTACCCTCCCAAAATATGCAAAAAAATTCGTCAACATTAAATTAGTTATTTTTAAATTCGTTTCTTTTCTTGATAACTGGTAGACATTGAACACACAATTATTTATTCTTTAAGTACTTATTGCATCAAGAAAGCTAAAGGCTGAGAAAATGCTTCACTCAACCAACTCACTCATACTTTTGCAACAAATGACATAAAAATACCATTTAACATGACAAGAATTCTATGCAATTCTATACAGTTTCTGCTGGATACATTTACTGTATACAGCATGCAAAGGAAGGAAGTCAATTTTTCAGCTCGCTTTTGAACTAAGACGTACAATCCAAAAGGTATTTCCTCTTTTTGCATCTTATCAGTGAAGAATTAATATATTTTGATTTCCTTGAAAAGATGGAATCCACTTTTCAGACTACACAATCCACCAGCCTTGGCCAATGGACCTGGTTTTCTTTGCATGCTTGGAACACTGACGGGGACACACAACCAAACCATTGAGCAGACAAGTTTAGATAATTTCACAATGATGCAGATCATGTTAAGTTTATCAAACTATGGTTATTAAACCTTCTAGTTGTGTTCAAACAACATGACCTGTCAGTCCCAAGTCAACTACAACAATCTCTGCAAGTCTGATCAATCTATCACAAATCAAAATAATATGGCCACTGGCCATTCCATTGATAACCATTAGGCCTGCAGACCCTGCAACTCGAGTAGTTCATTCACGGCACAATTCTTGTTATTTAAAAATGTGCACAAGTAGAATCAAGAACAATAGTAAAAGGATATTCTGCAGTTGCTCTCACCAAAAATATATTTCAAAAAAGTACTTTTAATTTTATGTTGTACCTGTAATTAAACTGTCATTGTACCTGGCCTGACCAACAACATCTGCTCATAAATGCAATGGGTGCGAATTGACTTGTATTGTATTCAGCATGAAAGCTCTTAGCTACAGCTACATAAAATAAACACAGGTTATCAGATTTACCCCATTGCTAAGCAGAGCAGGCTTACGATCAAAATCAGCAAAGATGGTAAACACAGTTGCAACAAAATTTGCATGTGGAAATGTAAAATATCAACACTGACTCAGTAACACTGGAACACACGCACATAGCAGCACAAACCAAGCAAGGCCACGGGTAAAGCAGTTTTAAGTACCATGGTACCAAAATTAGCCTTGAACGTATCAAAGCATATATATTCGAGCTAACATTTGAGAAGGCAAAATGATAAGTCACGTTGTCTTGCGCGTCACTCACGAATAACATTCGACTTCTGTTGTCTACAAAATAAACTCCACATGGAACCATCATTAAAATTTTAGAATTATAAAAGTACTTAAGCGTCAGTAAAATAAATTGGATAATTTTTAGTGATTCCCAAAGTTATATGGATTGACAGGTACAACATTGGCTTTACAATGTTGAGCGCCTCTGTAACTTACCAAACACAGTCGATGAAAACATGAAAGTTAAAAGTGAAATGGTGAATAAGAAAGCTACAGTTGATAGTTCAAGATTCAAAACAAATAAAAATTAAGTTAGCTCCAGCTGAGGAACTAAAGTAAGAACTGAACTTCTGTTGAAAGGATGACTCCGTCAAACATATGAGCAATTTTCTTTAGCAAAATCGTATGTTCTATCATGCCTATTTACTAGAAGACTAAAGCAAATTAAACCCATTCTAAGATATCTTGAAGGAAAAGTAAATGTATATTTACGTTCGTTTACAAAACACTTGATTCTTCTTTGCCAACGTAGCAGAACAAGCAGACAAACAGCTGAGCTCAATTTTGAAATACTATCATTGATAGTAAGGACAAGCTAAAAGCATGTGCATGGCTAAATTAAACTTATTTTCACGGTTCATAAACATGCATGCCTTTACTGTAAAAGTCTTTGTGGCGTTATTTCGCTGGATATTGTATGATTTAGCTCACACGACTCAGTGAGCTCAAACTGCACATTTGCTTACTATCGAACACGCGCTCGAGAAATATTTTTTGAAACCAAGCCTAGTTTGAGGAGAGCGCCTTTGGCACTTCACTGGAATGAAATTCCACAACACAACCAACAATAACGCGAAAGGAAAGTGTACTCACCTCCAATATTTTGTCACGAATGCGAAAACAATATGCAAATCTCTTCCAAGATTATGTCCAGACTGAATAATTTTGCACCTCCCAAAGGAAGAATTTGAAAAGACGGAAATACGACATCGAGCAAGGTATCAGAAATGGCCGCGACTTCGTGACCCGCGGGCGGCAACCACAAATGCCCATATATGGTATGCAACAATGTCGAGAGTACTCGAGAAAATCCGATGAAATTCAGATTTTCCCCAAATTCACGTCATTCAGACATCTGTTTGAAAGAAACAATTTTTTTCGCCTCATGTTTATTTACGAGGTCTGACTGAAAAAAAGGACAACAGCTCTGTATATGAGAAACTAGGGTTTGAGTCTCAATGGGGGTTTTTCACATTACGAATGCTTTTAATGTACCGGTCAATTCCAAAACCGCCCATGGCCCCCTCCCCCGGGCAAACCCCGGGGCATTTGACTTGGTCAAATTCCCCGCTATGTTGCCGGTTTAGACGGTCAAATGCGATGCCCCACCTGTTAGAGCTTCAAAGAGGGCCAAATCCCCCACCCTCCAGCCACTACGAATTTCTTGTTCAGCTTGTCTTCGCTCCACGCTTTAAACAAAGGCATATTTCACGACATAACTATATAAAACGACAACAACAGAAAAACCCATGTGGAATCGACAAGAGCAATGATAAGTCAACGCAGCTTACATGCCGCATCAAAAAATTGTGAAATCCTTTTGTTTCCGACCGCTAACAGACGTTTTGACAGGAAAGTCAAATGCCCCACCGGGCGGGCCTCACTTGGGTCAAATTCCCCACTGTACGGAGCTTAACGCGAGTCAAATGCCCGGGGACTGCCCGGGTTGGGGGGGGGGGGATGGGCGGTTTTGGAATTGACTGGTACATAATAGTGACCGTTTTATACAGAAGAAAGAAATAATAAATTTGTATACGTACGTACTAGCTTTGTGGTCGTTTTATTGTTCAGAGTCTACAACCAGACTTCAGTGCGCGAATTTATCATTTAAATTACACAAAAACTTTAAAACATGACCTTAAGAGAAACTTTTTTTTTCTTATTTGGAGGAGATAGAGACGTAGTAGTGATAAAGAAACTGGGTTCATCTTTCAGTTGGCTTCATGTTAACTCTCTTGGATTCTTGGATACCAAAAGCATCATCACAAACTGACAGACATTTATCTATCATATCATCCTGGGTGTAATCTCGGGGATACTCCCTACAATGGCCTAAACAGGGAGGCTCTGCACGGAAGGGGTATCTTTTCTGTCAAAATGATATATAAAAGGGTGAGGGTTGGACCTCAGGGCAGAGCCTCCCTGTTTAAACTTTTAAGTACCGGTACAAATGAATGTTGTGCCACGTAGCACTCAACCTCGTTCCCAGGGTCTCTCATCTTACCGCCCCTGGGGCGAGCGAGGAGAGAGGGCGGTTAGATGAGAGACCCTGGGAACAAGGTTGCATAGCACTGTGAACACAAATGGCTGAAGTGTAAGTTAATTTACACTTCAGAGTTAATTCTCTGTTCGACCATTTGTGTTCACAGTGCTACACGGCACAACATTCATATGTACCCCTACTTTCTCTTTGCCACGATTCAATACCTAAATTGTCCCCGACTATCTCTGTCTGACCTCGTAGCTTAGTTGGCAGAGCAACAGTAGATCTAATCTGGAGGTTGTGGGTTCGATTCCCACCGAGGTCAAAAGAATTTTTTCTTTACCTCGGGTGGTTCCCTGATTCCCTTTACTAGGGCTAACACCCACCATTTTAGTTAAAGGGGCATTGTCACGCTACTTGGCAATTTTATAAAAAGCTAGAAAGTGCCTTCACATCATTTGAATTCCAAAACTAATGATCTAGTTTTTTTATTTAAGACTATTTGAAGGTACTGAAACTGTTTCCTGTCGCCAGTCGCTATGGATGGCACGGATGGAAATGGATTGAAATTTGAAAAAATTGGCCAATTTTTCAAGTTTTGATGCCACAAGTTCCAAAAATCCTCAAGAAATTTGTTATGGTTAGCCCTCTCTGATAAAATTCATTTGATATCTTCGCCGTAGCTTTACAGAAGCTTTTTGTTTACGATTAAAGCCTTAAAGTAATGATTTTAGCACAGAATTGACCTAAAACAGCAAAATTCTTGTGACCGTGCCCCTTTAAGTAACACCCCTCCCCCCCATGGGTGTGATACATCATATGCACGACCATTCAAGGAAAAAGCCACGAAACAGTATTTATACTGGACTAGTGCTATATATACTTATGTAACAAAAGATCTAATCAGTATGAGGCAATGACAAAAACCATAACAAACATGGAAAACTACTGGTACAAGATGGCAACAGGAATAGGTCATAGATGTCCCAACCCAAACACCTGATAGCATGGAATGGGATTCTCTCATTCAAGATCAAAGCAAAGAGGACTTGTCACTCAGAAATGAAGCAACCTATCACTCAGAGTGAGTTACGTTCGAATGGTAAAACCCCAAATGGATTGTCTGCAATAAACTAGCTTCTATTCAACACTGTTATGTCACATACATATACATACCTGGAGTTTTAGTTCAATCTTACATGGGTTCTTACTGGTTGTAATTAATCAGAAGTTACATGTACTTTCACTTGGAATATTTTCTTTTCTTTTTTTTCCTACAATCTATATTCTTGCTGATCACTGGCCCATAAAAGATACTTCTGAACACAAAATTAAAAATGTTAAAAGCTAGGCAGTGTTACAAATATTATTTGAATAAATTCAGGTCACTTCTGTTTTATTATTACTATTATAATTATTACCTATTTTGGGATTCCACCACATGAGATCTATAAAGCAGTTAGTTTCTTGTGATTGAATCCCAGAAGCATTTCTTCTTGCCTTATTTCTATGCACCACATAACAAAAGATGCAGTTTCTGATCCCTTGGGAAATAGTTTTGTTTTCATACAATATCAAGATTCTTAAGCAAAGCAAAACTGTTTTCTTCGGGACCAATAATCAAGGCCAAGTCGACACTATGCCAGAGAAATTTGAAAATATTTTATTTCTCTCTCCCTCTCTCTCTGAAAATGCAACAAATGTTTTCCCTCCACACAACAACAGAATTAAAAACTCGGCAATCATGACAACTGGTTACACCATCCTACTCCCAGTCAGATTTGTGAAATCACATGACAATTTGGTGAGGCTAAATATACACATAGATCTGGACTCTTGCACAACCTGTCAGGTTTAGGCCAGTTTCACTACCTGTAGAGTGCAGTAACATTCAAGTTTGCTACACGTTCGCTACCCACAGAATGAGTTCACTACCTCAGCTAACCAAGTTTGGCTTGGCAGTGGATGAAAGAACCACCTGGGAATAATCTATAAGCTCATTAAGTCTTAAGTTTATACATTTTTTGTTCAGCAAAGTTTTAGCTTATTGATCCTGGTGAACAAGAATTAAATAGGTTGCCATACTGGAAGTTGTGAGCAGCAAACTTGAACATAGCAAACTCAACAAGCAGAGAAGCCAACTGTTAATGAATGCCATATATAGAAGATTACCATACCTGATAGTTGAGTTATTTCTATTGTGGCATATATTATTTTTACTACCACGCACATGTAACTGGCTGCTGAAGGTTATATCACAAACACATTTTAAAAAACACCTGCATCTATATATGTCTCAAACAGAGATCGTTCCATATTTCATCCCCTGAGATCATTTTCTTGAGCTAAGGCGTGAACATAACAGTACTTTTCTGCCAAGTCCCTCCGCAAAACAACACTATGACATAATCCTGCCTCTAAAGCCTCATACGTTGCTTGATGTCCACTTCCCTGCTTCCATAGCAACAGCACATTATAACACTTCTCTACAACTTTACGATTCTCCTCATCTACAACCTCAATATTGGCTTCAGGAATTCCTAAAGCACGAGCTAGATTCTTCCATTTTGTTCCGAGCTCAGAAGACAGATTAAGGAGCTCTGCTTCTGAAGGTATTCCGTTTCGTCTGTGCATGTTCTAGCGACCTCCAAATCCCTGATTACTAAGAAACAAGATAAAAGATAATTGTCATAATATGCCTCAAACGTATGTACTTAAACTTTCTTATAAGCTAAACAAGTTACTTAGTTTGTAGCCTGTGTCACAACCCCCTTTCCGAATTAATGAAAAATCGTGTCTGAAAACATTAAACAGGGCTTTCATTATTCAGGTTCAGCGAAAAAATACACAAGGCCCACAAAGTTAGATTACACGCCTGTTAAAAACTAAATGTCACAATTTTAAAAGTACCTTCAGTAGCTTGCAAACGTCTAACACTTTACACTGGTATGCAATGAAGTTGTTAGTATTTGAACGACTCAATGATTTTCCGCCATCTTGGATACAAAACTCTACTTTCCACCAGACCTCCCCCAGAAAAGAAAATAGGAGTGTTGTTTCTCCTTGAAAGACTAAGCTCCAGCGCGCGAAGAAAACCAGCAGAGCACCATGGGTAAGCAATTTCTTCACATACTTTGGGGAGAGGTAGCCTACGTGTAGCCGTACCCACCCCCGAGGAAAAACGGGAGGGAGGACGTTCCTTCCCCCCGCCCCCGTTTTTTCTCGGGGAAAGGGTATGGCTACACGTAGGCTAGGGGAAAGGGACAAGAGTCTCAAGGAAACCCAGAGTCTTGGGGCGGGAAGCCCGCGTTTTTCTGGTGTTTTTCATTATTGTAAATCAGCAGTGTGCTGTTTATAGTTTTCAATGTGACCTGTGTGATGCGGGTTATGTAGAATACACTAACGTACATTTACATAATCGTGTAAAAGGACATAAACAACAATCCTCTGCATTCGCGAAACACTACAAGACCGTGCACGGGACGATGCCTCGGGACCTGCTAGGGCGTTTCGAAGTGCTTAAAGGGGCTCAGTCACGGTATTTTGAGTTATTTTGAGCATCAACAAAATTACCGTTAAATTGAAAGAAACCTGAAAGTAATACTTTACAAAGATAGAAAAACACCAAACGGATAATAATAAAACATAAAGGAACAAGGATGGTTAAGGATGGAGAAGATTGACACGGATTGCAAACAACGAATTTGAAAAGTTTAGCTAAACTTTTCAAACCGTTTAACCGTGACTGAGCCCCTTTAAGAAATGCAAAAACAAATTTGACTGTTTGGTACGCGAAATGCTTTTTTTGTTGTTTTCCTTTATTAACACACAAGATAGTTATAACAGTATTCACGCCTATACATACAGTAACGCAATATAATAACAAAGTGTAAGCTGAGATACAAAAGTGTGTAACAATTACGTGGCTTATAAGTGATTGAACTGACATAGTATCGATAAAAAGAAAAAGAGGATGAAAGAAATATACATTTAAGGCCCGGTTTAAACGTCGCACTTTACATGCGCCGAATCGAATTACCAAATTAAGTGCATGTAAAATGCGACGTCTAAATCAATTAAATGCGACAAATTTCAATTCGATGCGAGTTAGTCGATATTCACCAGTCGAATATTCGACTGATCCAGTCGAATATGCGACTGAAGTTCGACAGTTGATTTAAACGCCGCATTTTACATGTGCCGAATTGAATTGAAATTATGTTAAATAATTTATGTTTGCTCGAATGGGAATTTAAAACACGTCACTCGCGGCCAGCAATTTTATTCGGCAAAACAATACGACATTTAAATCAAATCAGCCGAACGTATTCATTAGAGTCGACTAAAATTAGTATTTAATTCGGCGCATGTAAAATGCGACGTTTAAACCAGGCCTAACATGAAAGCGTAAACGTCAAAAGGAAACAAAACAAAAAAGAAAAAAAAAGGGTCAGATGAAATTCTTCCACTTCTTTAATTCAGTTACATAACCTACCTCCTTTTTACCGCTCTGTGCTGAAATACTGCCAAGACTACAGATCAGATTTCACTGAAGACAATACACAGATTCAGAATCACGGAAATAATTTGAAATAATAGTAACATACTAATAAACAAGAGCACAATTTTCTTCAAACAGTGGTACCAAAATGGAATCATACGCTTACAAGACCTGCTTGATGTTGCCTGCACCTTTCTATTTCTCCAAAAATTCCAGCAAAAATTCCGGCTTCATATTCCCTTTACCACATATTATGGACTGATAAATTCTATCCCTGTTGGCTGGAGACGAAAACTCAAATTCACAGATCCCCCCAAACTTAATCAGATCAGCTCGTTAGACTCCCCGAATATGAACATTACCACTCGTTCTGCTTATGCAGCCATCCTTGACCATTTCTTTCAACCACCGACATCTGAAACTAAAAGCTTACGTTATGACTTTGCTAAAGAAAGCTTGACAAATGTCTATATCATGCCTTTCCTCATAACGCAGGAGGCCGGTTAAATTGCAAATGTTCCAGCTCAAAATCGTACACCACATACTCCCAACACGACGGCCTTGTTTCGAACAAGGCTGTCTGATTCCGATGGTTGTCGGGCATGTCAGACTGAACCTGAAACCCTTCCACACATGCTCTAGATCTTTCAATGTGATATAATCTCTGCGTTTTTGTGATCGCTTTTCAACATTGGTGGTGTGAAAAAACCCACCAAACTTTCGAACTAAATGAATGTAATGTATTATATGGTTTGCACAATGATACTCAGTTTAAAGACGTTTTAAATGACGCCACACTCTAGGCTTTTGTACATTATGCTAGCATTTTTTCGAGCATTTTAGTGAGGCAAAAGCATTGAGCATTATTCGAGCATTTTAGTGGCATTTTCCCAGAAAATTAATATTTTTTCCCACAGAATATAGAAAAAATCATTATGTCATTATTATTTATGTGAAAATGAAGACTTTAACTTAACCTGTTCACCCAAGTGTCATCGAAAGGGGACAAGGGATTAACAGAGCAACAGATCATTCAGAAAATTCTCTTTTAGTGTATTAAACTTTTACATACGTTGTTGTTAACTTTTTATATTAAGTATACGTTTTTGTTAAGCACTTTGAACTGTTAATTGTGTTGAGACGCTTAAATTATGAAAATTTAAAACCCCCATGTATGAGCATTAACCGAGCCGATTTTAGTGACATTTTTGTGGGAAACCGAGCATTTTAGTGGAAAAAATGGAGCATTAAGGTGAAGCATTTTAGTGGGAAATAAAAGCATAATGTACAAAAGCCTACCACACTCGTCGCCAAACAGACGGATTATCAGACGAGCTATCGTTCTTTGCCCAAGCTCGTCCTAGACGGATGATCCGTCTCTAGTATAAATCGGGCCAATGATATCCTTAGGCAAATTGCTCTTAAAAACAAACAGCTAGAGGAGTTTAATAAGAAGCGCGAAATGCTTTTCATAAGAGTTATTTAAATCCAAAGCTCAACGTGCAATCAGACGCCATTCTTGCGAAAATATTTTCATAATCTTCGCACCCTTTCACATCAATTCTTCGCGCCAAAATAAAAACGCTTTAAATGGTGTAATTTGCATAGTCTGATATAATTTTTCCTTGATAATAGAGTCATGACCACTCCGAAACTTCGGATTTTATCGTTCGTTTTAGCTGTTTTAAATTCAGTTACGCAGATGATGAAAATAAAAATAAAGAATAACTTTTCGAAGTCATCATGATAGTTCCTCTTTATTTTGTCCAGGATACTCATAGAATGCGCGCCTTGCAGGCAGCTTTGTCAACTTTGTTTGTTTAAACATAGTCCGTGTAAAATAATGTATACGAAAATGGCCACTCCCCATTGGGGCTTTTCAGGACTAGTGTAAACAAACAATGATAGGTAAATATTCAAATAAACATGACTTGGTCAAGAATCCCAACTGGTGGGAGGCAGACCAGTTGGCAACTTACAAGCGTAGCCGAGAAGTTGAACTCGGGGCTACCGAGAACAACATCGGCTGGTGCCGGTCAGAACGGGATTTGAGCCCACGATCTACGGATTTCAAATCCGGCGCTCTAACAACTCGGCCACGATGCTAAATGAAACAAATATCTTGCTGTTCTTTTTCTTTTGAATAGTTTTGTAGTTATTTCCACGATCTTGGAGTTTTTAAATTATTTGGCATACATAAAAAGGCTAATTCAAATTCAACCACTTCGTGCTAAGACTAGCTAGACCATTTTGTATCCGGGCGTTTCTACCATTTGTCTTACTTGTTAGCACTCTTTAATTGTCTACGTTTAGACCTAACATCAGTATAGTACAACGTACAGACTAAAGGTTTCTGATTATTGTTTTGGCACATGATGTACTTAGCAGGTACAATGGGTAGATCCGAGGGTTGCATGATCTCAAAGAAATGCTTGTTGTAAATTAAACAAGACGCTTCAGGAAGCGTAACTGGCTTGCATTTATGATAGAAAATATTTCAGAATTGAAAAAGGGAAATGGTGAATTGTATGTCCTGCATGGAAACCTAAATATTACAATGGTATATCTTAGGTCCAGTAAAGTAATGTTATACACTGTGAAATTTCCCATCTGAGATGGGAAAATATTAAAGAATCAAGGAGAAGTTGGAGGTTTTGTCAATGTTGATGTGTAAACTCAAAGAGTTACTTATCTCACTGATGTACTCGTGTTGTTTAGGCAAAATGTCTGCCTCCATTGCAAATGTAGAATTTCAAGGAGTATAACAATTTTACATAAAAGAGTCTGCATACGAGTCAAGCCGCCCATCAGGACTATAGGTTATATCTGGTTCATTTCTGTAGCATGGACCAGCCAGGGGTATTTTTACTCCCCCTCCACCACTCCACCACCCCCGTTCCTCCGCCCCCTGGATGGGATGCTAATCCATCACAGGGTTACTCCCAGCAGTAAATTTGGCTCTTAAGCCGGCTAATATCAACATATTTACTAGATCTCAATTGTTTTTGTAATTAACTTTCTTCAATAAGAGACAACTGCATACCTTTCGCACTGTCATCACCACTAACCATATTGTTGCTCACTTCGAATAAAAATTTCACGGGCACATTGGCCGCCATATTTCGGCTTAGTGTCAATTCCTTTGCTTATTTCCACAACTATGACTGTAAACAGTGCGCTAAATTATACTAGGCTTCGAACAAGTTCAAAATACAACCAATAAAATACATAATTACATAAAATGAAACGAGACAAAGCTGCAAATTCCCAGGGAAAACATTTAAAAACTCACTGCAACCGGCTGAGTGTTCCTATATCATGTTATCTGGTTTCAGTTTCTTCGGGAAGCCGTATCGTTGCTTACATCAAGCATTGGATTGAAATAATCACTGTACCTCTCCGATTCGACGTTTGTTGAATTCATCTGTGCAGCTGAATTTCCCTAAATAGCCTCCGATAAAAAGCAATAGCTGAACTCACTCGGAAGGTTTCACAATAAAGGTTTCCTATAAACTCTTCCAGTCGACCAACAGCACTGGACAACAGTTGAAATAAGTTTCCTCTGAATGCACTTGTTCCACTGTTAAATCAACCTGAAGTTTCCACCCTAAAAACTGGCAGCACAAACAGTCTTCTGATCGATTCTTCTGTCGTTCGAAAGACACGAGGAAAACAAAGCTCACACGCAACGAAAACGAAGCACTGACCACACAATCGGCAAGACCACAACGACAAACCAATGCATTCATTTTCTTTTAGCCCCCGTAGAAGGTTGGTTTTTTAGGACCGAAATATCGGGAAATTATATTGTACTTGTTTTAATTTCATTGCTGTTTTATTTCTTTTCCTCTCTTCGCCGTGGGAATCAGTCTACCGTTTTTTGCATACAACAACACAATGCCTTCTGGGTAGCTATCGCGGGAGACAGCCCCGTTCGCATTTTTTGACTGGGTTCGCCTACGGCAACCCAGTAATAATGAAGAACAACAGACAATGTTAAAAGTAGTTGGAAAGCACTAACTTTATTCTAAAGTTTTCACAATAAATGCCTTAATTATTAATAAGACTTTTCTCCAGAACACTGACTGCTCGACTTAGAGGTAAAGAGGACTTTACACTGACAATACCATGGGCCATTTCCGCCTTGCCCTTTTTACTAAACCATTGATATGGTAAAGCATTTTATCGCTGGCTCCGTTTTCACTATTTCAAACTCAATCATTTTCGAAAGGTTAGCACGAAACCTCATTTTGAAGCAGAGAGAAAAGAAAACTCGGAAATGGCCTGCTCATTTGAACGTGGCGGGTCTGGAACATCCATTCTT
The DNA here is from genome assembly GCA_019787425.1 of Platygyra sinensis. Taxonomy (NCBI): domain Eukaryota; kingdom Metazoa; phylum Cnidaria; class Anthozoa; order Scleractinia; family Merulinidae; genus Platygyra; species Platygyra sinensis. The sequence continues at coordinate 9,782 of JAHPZR010015178.1, read as the reverse complement.
ATGCAGTTCGCAAGAACAGCAAGTGACTAGAAAAGTCAAAACATTTCTACAATTAAGGTGCTCACTCTACCAAGAGGCTTATTTCCCCATAAAAGCCTTATTCTCAAGGTATACGTTATCCTTCTTTCTAGGTTAGTTTTGGACATGGTACCAGTTCTCGTACGGACATGTTACCACGCACGTTTGCCCGGATGTCTTCGTGGAAGATCTGAATGACAACAGGCTGTCTACGTAAGCAAATTTGCTAATTCTCAACAATAACCAGAAGTGATCTAAAATAACTTAAGGATTACCATGGAACTAAGGTCGAAATGGAGCATTCATTTCAGAAGTGCAGCAGCTCTCGTAAGCTTGTAATCCTTTTGGCTGTTAGCAGCTGTTATTATTGCTGTTTGGCTAGGGCATTGTATTTGTGGTTTCTTCTAATGTCCTCCAAGAAGGGTATCAAGCCATTGATGTAATACTTCACGAGAGCTGCCACCCGACTCATTTATTCTATTATCCTTCTCTTGACTCTACCTGTTTTCACAAAAAACTTCTTGAGTACGAAAATTGAATAGTAAACAAAAGTGCGTTATCTAAGAAACTTTGTAATATTGTCTTGATACATTGTCTAGCCATGGCGGTACTTAGGAGCTCGAAAGGGTTTTTCGTTGCTATATTGTTTGTGAAACGATGGAAGATTACAAAGAAGGATGTTTAATGGTGTGGGCAAACTATATGTCTCCTTGCAACTCTATAGTTGGGCAATACTTTAAGGGTACTTGTGACGTCACATCAGTTACTATGGCAACGCACAAGGTCCACAAAAGCGTCCTCTAAATTTCAGTTTTTGTAAATTATCTGAGAACCTAATTCGGTGACCTACCATTTTATTTCTTTGTTGGAAAGTTCCCTAAATTCTTTAACTTTTCAGCCAGTATAGAAAAAATTTATCTAGTAGAATTAAATATATTTAAAGAAAACGCGTTTTATGGCTTACAGAAAATTCCACTAGATAATTTTCCCCGAAACTTTTATATCTGAAGTGCCATCGTGAATGGTGCGTGCATGCAAAAAATCAAGATAGGTCACCGAGCAAACTTTCGAGCTAGAAACAAATGTTTTCCGCAGCTTTTATTTCCGGTTCGCGCGATTTTACGCAGCGTTAACTTCCGGTGTGCGACCGGTGTACTGATTTTAATACTGATTCAGCTGACGCGTGCATAAAATGTCACCTGAAATATCTTTAGAAATATCGCTGCAATATTATCATAAAACAATGAGTAACACATTTTATTATAGTAATCACTTCTAAATTTACTCCAAATTTTAAAAGATGTTTTAATATCTATTTTAGTAGTATTTATTCTTAGAAAAATAGTTATCTTATGGTAGAAAATTAATTACATTTGATACACTTTCTAGCTCGCTCGTAATTTACCAAAAATATCATGGAAAAAATTCCCTATAAAATTGCCTTGGAACAATGAGCAACACATATTTTAACAATTATTACACTTCCAAATACACTGTAATGTCTCAATTTTATCAATAACGAAACTACGAGACTGTCACAGCAAATCAAAGTCAAAGCAGCTGTAGCCTTCCTTACTACCAGTATTCTACTAACACACTTTTTTGGTAAGAACTCTTATTCAGGCTGAGTTATCCTAGATTTTTAAAGGTATCAGAATACCCCAAATTACCATCATCAAACTCCAGTAAGGTATAAGTATTTTCTGAAAGCTTAAGAATTGTAGTTTACGAAGGTATATTTATTAAAATAACAAAATTAAGGTTTTCCGAATATTGCGCCCTATTTCCTAAAGTGCCGAGATTCACTAATCAATTGCAAGTTAGTATCCGTTCGGATTTGAGCGGGAGGACGCGACGTGTCTTCTCGGCATTGTTATCTAAAAAAGCTAAGGGTATCGGGAAAATTTGATTACTTGTCTGGTCTATTTATTACACGCAGCTTTTAAACTCTGAGAGTCGATAAAACATGTATTCTCTTTACTAAAATATTCATGACTTTTGAAAAAAGCAACAAGACAAATAAAAATTACCTAACAGCCTTTCTTGACCTGATTATCGGGCGACATCTTCTCCAAATTTCAGCGTAAAACGTTAAAAACTCGTCAGAAACAAACTCATGTGTGCTTCACCCGCCGAAGTTTTCGTTTCGAGATACGAAGGAAAATATATTATGGAGCGTTCTTCCGGTGTAATGAGATAAGTACACAGAGCGTGTGAAAAACAATGCCGCGTTAATCGATAAAGTGAAGGCCCGGGGGTTTACTCCCAGAAAAATTGGGTGGGGGTGTGCGGCCCGCTTCCCAAAACCCTTACCCTATTTGTGACCAAAATCTGCGATATTCCGGCCGATATTCCCTACCCTATTTGTGACCCAACCAAAAATTCGAAACCCTATTTATGATCTGAACCTTACATCAAAATCCTGTTTCAGACCTGCGTTATGATTGGATCCCTAGTTCAGACCAATGTTAAATTATCGTCAGGTCTAGAGTACAAAAACCATACGCTGTTTATGACCAGAATGGCCAAAATCAGCTAAAATCGATACCCTATTTATGACCAAAACGGCTGAAAAACCATACCCTTTGGGGCCGCACATACATATATAGCCCATATAGGGGAGTACCCACCCCCCCCCCCGGAAGTGAAGGCTCATTTTTTTTCACTTTAACAATGCAGCTCGTATAAATTACAAAGAAGTCTTAAATGCTGCCTCCGGCAGCAAATATCTTTAGCAAGATCTCAATCCCATCCGTTGTGCGCCCAGGTTAGAAAGAAAAAAATTTGCTTCATTGGAGACGCCGTAGACAACCTAAGAGCGTACTCGTAAACAACGTGAAGGAAACACACGAGATACTGACCGAGTTGAGATGTTATTGTCTACCAGCCGCAAGCAAAATCGTAATTCTCCTGTTGGAGATGTGAACCGCTGTCGCAAGCCAGGTAACGCATCAGCCTAATTTTGATGGAATGTTTTTGAAAGCTTTCCCCCTCGACTTTTTCCTTTGTGGTTACTGTGGTGCTTTCTTCGGACTTGCGAATGGACACGAATTTTTGCGTTTCTTCGACGACATATTTAAGCTTGCATCGTCAATCTACAAACGGAGAACACTCAAAACAGCTCGTCGACTTCGAAACACAAACGTTTGTCACGCAAGTTTTTAATGCAAGTTTACTTGTGGCAACCCGTCGACAGCTATCAGTTAGAGATAATAAATGCAAAGAAAAGTCTTTTGTTTGCAACTCTGCTAAGAATCAATCTTTTTGCATAGAATGTTTTTAAATGAAAGATCGCAATAAGATCTATCTGAAAAAGTGAAAACCAACTTTTTTAAATATGGTCAATTCTGGGGTACACTGATACCTTAAAATTTCTTAGGACTAAACCAAAACATCATCTTTTTACTGTCTTCTTTTTCTCTTTTTCAATTTTGTAAGCACGGATTTTTTTTTAGTGCATAAACGTTTTTTCTTTCAATTTTGTAGCAACGAACGGCAGAGACGTATTTTTCTTTTAGCTGCAATAAACGAACTCTTCTAAAATACATACGTCGAAAACCATGGGATGGCCTTTGGATTTAGAATATAAAAAAGGTAAAGGTATATACATACACACGCATAAAAAGAAAAAGAACGCTACTTATTGGTTTTCCTTACTCTGCAGTCCTTCTCAGTAAAAAATAAGGCTCATTCTTGAAAAGGACGAAAAGGTTCACCATGGTAGCATCATTCGCGACCAGTTTCTTTTGCAAAAAAATAAATGAAACTCATCTATAATGCCCCTTTAACCAAAGTATTATTGTCCCGGAAAAAAAACTGAGTAATGTGGAGAGTAATAAAAAAGTATATCATTGATATATTTCAAGTACAGTACTAATTACCATAAAAAAAGCACCATGCAAAGATAATCGACGCGCAATGTCACTTTTTAAAATAAATGCTATCTTAGTTTAAACTCTTAGTATTTAGTTTAGTTAGTTTACTTTAGTTTTAGTTTACTAAAGTTTACTTTAGTTTAACTTAGTTTAGTTTAGTCTTTTGCACTATTCACAAATATTACCACATTGAACTACATTATAAGAGTAAAGAGATAAAACAGCAAATTACACAAGTGATCAGTTAAAGGGAAACTCAACCTCGTTCCCAGGGCCTTTTCCCTGGCTTGGGAGCGCCCCGCCCAAGCCAGGGAAAAGGCCCTGGGAACGAGGTTGGTCATCGCAGAGAAAACCTTGTCTAATGCTACGCCATAGCATCGATATCATTCCTAATCTCCAAGATGGCGGCCGCTTGTGTTCAAAAGCGGTACATTTTTGCGACTTCCAAGCGCTCTTACTAAAATTCAAGGCGAAGCTTCACCAAATGACAACTATTTTTGAAATCCAGTACCCATGAACTTCTGTTTAAGGTAAAAAATTTCCAGACCCTAGTTTCCCTTTAAGCAAAATGTGCCCAGTGACCAAAGTACCTTAAGCTTTCGAGTTGGTCACTGCCACGGGCAATTAATCGACATGAACATGTAAATATGTAAATATAAAAATGTTAAAAGAAACAAAGAAAAAAGAAAAACGGAGTATATTGAGTATTGACACTGCTCCTTGTTTGCTATACAATGGGACGTAAAACACCTAGTCAGTTCCATCTTTTACAGCAGATCAGAAAATCCTGGGCATCCACTGTCGACCAACACATCATAGAGCTGTCCAACGTTCCAATATTGCTGATTCCTACTGTGAATTAGCGCAGACTCGAACGGGTTACGAGATCGCTTGTCCAGAAAACGGATCTCTGATGGCGTCAAACCCAATCTCTCGGCAACCACCATCCACTCATCTCCGCCTATAAAATAAACATCATTTTACAAGCTGTTTCTCCATTCAACGTTAACATCCCATTTTGCCCCAGTCCCATCCAGGGGGGAGTGAAAATATATTTAGTCGCTTCATGCTACTGAAACCAGAATAAGCACTTGCCTAATAGGCCACGTGACTTGTCTACAGACTTAAACTTAGCTTTACCTCTCTTACTGAGGCCGCCTCTTTAAATTTTTTAATCAAAAAAGACAGTAGAAAGTCGAGCTCTTTAGTTGCGTAATAGGAGAGGTTAAATAAACTACTAATGCATTGAAATCCATGTTTTTAACGCAATTGACCTTTAACAAATCAAATTTTCAGTTTACATACTTTTCAAATTGCATGCACTTTCCTTACATTTTTCATACAATATTTCCATTGTCTGTTACATATGACACGTCCTTACCAGACAAATTCACTGACAGGTCTCTAATCTGCCTAACAGGAATATCTTGAACATCCAGATTTTCATGAAGTAGGGGCCCTGTCGGGTACATATTCAAATGAAAACAAATATAATGACAATGGAACAAAGACATTACACTGTGTGAAAGGAATATGTTGCATACTATGTATATAAATAAAGAGAGACTTTTCACGTCCTGATAGAAATAGGAAGCAGATTACGTCAATGACGCGATAATGTCTTTTTCGTTTTCACCATGCTTAACATATATCACCATTTCTTTCTAGATTTTTCTGAAATACAGTCAACTCTCTCGTAAGCGGACACCCTCGGGAATTGAAAAACGTGTCCGTTAGTAGAGCTGTCCGCTTACGAGAATTATTCCCGTAAGCGGACACCAAAGAAAAATAGGGTGGATGTCCGCTTACGGGAGAGTTAATTAGCGGGTGTTAATTGTGTTTTATTGCGTAGACAAAAATAGCAACGAACGGACAGCTTGCTTTGCCTCGGACAAATTGAAATTTGTAAAAAGCGATCCCCGCTGTTCTGTTGCTCTGTTAAAGGTCATATTTTTGTTGATTTATTGCAAATTAAAGACAAATTTCATTGCCAAGAGTCAATTACGTACATGGTGTGTCCGCTTACGAGAGAGCGTAAACAAAAGAAAAATCCAATTTTCATTTTCAAAAGTGTCCGCGTCCGCATACGAGAGAGTGTCCGTTTACGGGAATGTGTAAATAGAAAGTTTGACTGAGAGGTAAAAACGGGGATTTAAAAAGCCGTCCGTAAGTAGAGCTGTCCGCTTACGAGAGTGTCCGTTAGCGGAGAGTTGACTGTATTGACAAAACTAATAATATACATGAAAAAAGTACTCAATATCAATTGGCTGAGAGCAACGAAGTTCAAGTGTAACACCATTGCAAAAAGTGCCACACCGGTGCAAATAGTGTAACACTAGTGCAAATTACACATCGTAATTCTGCGGAATTATGTTTGGCTGAAAGACAATGGGAAATTTTGTAAGCCAATGATATCATGTAAAACTATGACCAAAATTTTTGCGGAAACTTTGAAAAAAGTTTTCTCGAATACGACATTTTTCATGTTTATGTTATTCGTAATAAGTAAAAGCAGCAAGTGAAATTTCAGCATTTTGAAAACCACGCTCGTGCAAAACCCATATGATTACCTACACTAATTCCTTTAATTTGCATGTTTTACAGCCTAGTAGTAAGCAATGAGTGGTCTAGTTCCTTTAGTTCCGCCACGAGTCTCCAGTAACTCAGTGTTAAAGCGTCCAACCTGACCGTTATTAGGTCACAGGCTCGACTCGTGTTGGGAGAACTCACATTCATTTTCTGAGGAGTTTGTGTGAGTGACTAAATAATAGATATGTATTATGGTTATGTGTGCTATATGTCTAACTCCGGCAACATTTTCTTTAGCACCGTCCCCGTCATCGTCATAACGATTTCTACATACTCTAAAACAATTGAAGGATGCGATGATAATGAAAATTGTATCAAGTACTTTTGGTTGACATATAGAGGATATTACATGCCCGCGCGTGGATATGAATTTTATCTTCGAGTGGTCAACTCGATATCTCACGAGTGAGCGCAGCGAACGAGTGAGATATCGAGTTGAACACGAGAAGATAAAATTCATATCCATAAGCGGGCATGTAATATTCTGTTTATTATATAAACACCAGTGAAAGGCGCCGCTTCCAAAGGCGCGATTTATTATGTAACCATAACGACGGTGATCTCTTCACGTGTGAAGATAACATGTTATCTTCACGTGTGAAGATATGAACTTTTCGCGGGAAAGCTTACTTGGTATTTCACTGGTGTTTATATAATAAATAGAGAAATTAAACGAGTAACATGTAGTACTCACAACAAACGAAAGTTAATGTACCAGACGATAATCTTTTGGGGAAGACGCACAGCATTACAGAGACGAAAAGAGACAAAAATTCATTGAATCCGATTCTGACTGGATGTCGAAATATCATAATAACCATTCTCCTGCAATTTTGGATCTTTCTTCACAACTTTTTTCTTGTACTTCACCAAGTTTCTTTATTTTTTTCAAGATAAAGTATCGATAAATTACGCTTATAGCACCTGACGTGCCATACGTAGTAAAACATAATGTATGAGTTGGGACCGGGTCCCTGTTTAACCATTATCATTATGCATCAATTCAACCAGTACCTGTAGTCCCAGCTGGTGTGACTTCCCTCAAACGTTGAACTACATCAAACCTACTTGAACACTTAGCTTTTCTTGCCAGACAACGGATCATCCTCTTGGTTTTTGGCCCTGGATGTTCCAGACAGGATTGCTCCAACTGCAAGTCCTCTTGAAGTCGATTCACGACCTCTTGTGCATCACACGAATGTGACAGAAGAGCGGCTTCAACGGAAAAAGGTAAGGCAAGGGCCTGCCCCTCACTTGTTTCGATCCCCTGGGTATCTAGCTCTGGATTTTCTAAAGAGGCTTGTTCCAACTGCAGATCTTCTTGTAGTCGAACTACGACGTCTTGTGAATCGCATAGTTGTGATGGAAGAGCAACTTGATCTGTAAGAGGTACGACGAGAGCCTGCCCTTTACCTATCTCCTCTTCATGCACTGAAAATAAAAATAAATGTCAAAAACTGAAACGAAGAAAGAAGGATTATAGTAATAACCGAACAAAAAAAATATGAAAAAGAACAGTTTAATGTTAAGGTATACATAAAGGAAACACTGTGCCAGAAGTAAGAATTACCTTTCAATATCGAGACAGGCCTCCCTTTCCAAAGTGTACTTTGCTGTTGTGCAAAAAATAGCAAAAGAAAATGAATATGGCTTGCAATTGTGTTGCTTAAGGACGTTCGCGTCCAAAACTTTCCCACGCACAGATTTTTTTAAAACTTTGACTGCAGGTAAAAAGTGATAAGATTAGATTAAAAACGTAAAAACAATCGGGGGTCACCGAACTCGTTTTGAAGATAAGGCGCAGCTCAGACCATAGCATTTCTAGGATTTCCAGTCATTCGAGGCGATTCTGGCCGGATTTATTACTATCGGCATATATTTAAGTTGAAGAATCATATCTAAGTTATGTGTGTTTAAAACAGCATACATAGGCCTATTTGATAGATCTTTGCTACATATGTCATTAAATCAGTTAGAATTAGCCTTAAAAAATACAAGTTCTAAGTTACGCACACCTGTATCCACGTACCAATTCGACCCTATTTGAATAGTAAATGACAAATAATTAAAACTTCCCACGTACAGATTTTTTTTTTTTTTAATGTAATGGAAAGAATCAGAAAAGGAAGTGATCTGCCGAAAAAAAAGTGGGGGTCACCGAGCATCCAACAAAAATATTCGCACACAAAGTTAACGCAAGAGTCATCAGCTCTATATTTTGTTGAGTTTTCGACTCGGCGCGCGTGCTCGAAAATGACGACGCACGCGCGTGACCAATGAATAGCGTGTGCACTAAAAATGCGCAGTAGCAATGGGCGCGAACGTCCTTACAGCGGTTATCAGTCACACGCGCCCTCCAACGATTTTTTCCATTTCGAAAACTACGTTTTGGTGGACGTCAATCAAATGTCTCCATGACAATAACGGCGTCAAATTCTCAGAGTATCCGAGTTGCTCTTTCATATCATCTTTACTTGACTCGTCGATAAACAGAAACTGAGAAGTAAGACTTATAAAATCGTTTGAAGCGCCTTTTCGGCGTTCGTCTCGCTCACGGGAAATGCTTTGAAGCTACAAATTTACAAACATTGTACAACCACAACAACATGAGACTGAACTAAATATAAATATAAACTTTATTACAGAATGAACTACAGAAGTCTAACTGCTAATCTCTTGCGGCTTTCGTTACCTTTTTATTTCTGACATTCCCACGTGCCGTGTGGTTCTCTTGACGGTTTGCTTTGCATATAATTTGCCTGTCTGGTACTAGTATTCCAACCACGCTTGAAACTCGTCAAGATTGATCTCTGCATGCCTGGATTATCAGTATTTTAGCAAGGCGAATGACAAAAATTTCTGCGGTGAAAATAATCTGCATCCATAACAAGCTGATAAATAGTCAATCTCCACATAAAGCGACTCATTTCAGAGGCCAACTTTTTCAGCTACCTTGTATCTTTCCTTTCTTCGACTTTCTCTTTGGCGGATCGCTCACGGCTCTAATTTTGTTTCGTACGCCGCCTTCTTCACAAACGTTTCGCTCGTAAAAAGTGTTTATGCTATGCAATTCAAAGACAAACCATGTTTCCTCTACATAAGAGCCCTCCATCTCAGCGAAATGTCAGAATAACTGAGCAATTATTCCTGATCCAACGACGATCGAACATGGCCGTGAAACTGACACGACGAAATGAACACGAATATTGTCATGGATACATTTGATTGACGTCCACCAAACTTAGTTTTTGAAATGGCAAAAAATCGTTGAAGGGCGCGTGTGACTGATAACCGCTGTAA
>JAHPZR010015177.1:0-25563 GCA_019787425.1 Platygyra sinensis | reverse complement strand
GGGCTCAAGACTAATGGTAGCCAACTAGCCACAGACTAGTAAAAATTCCATTTTGGCTAGTGGTTTTTGCGTTTCACTAGCCATTTTGGCTAGTGAAAATTTGTGAGCACCAGAGGCCCAGAGGAAATGAATTAAAGTTAATTTCAAAGTTTTCACAAAACAAAATTGAGTCAAAGCGTGCAGAATTTAAAATATCGGCTGTAATAAATCTCATACACTGTTTTCGCTTATGACTCTGTCGCTTGCGATCAAGTGAAAACTGCATTGGTGGAGTCACAAGCAGAAGCGGGAGAATAAACCAATGGCAATGTTCGACTATGGTCCTTGCGATTAGCTGGTTCTTCCGCTTCTGCTTCCGACCCGACAGCCTAGTTTTCACTGGATCATAAGCGACGGAGTCATAAACAGAGTCAGAAGAAATGGAGACATTCTGATTCTTCCGACTCCGATTCCGTCGAGCTTATGACTCTGCTTACGAATCCGATTTTCGATTTTCACTAGGTCACTTACGACTCCGATTATGACTCCGACTCCGACTCCGACTCCGTCGCTTATGAAAACCAGCCTTTAGTAAAAAGCAACAAACAACAAACGAACTGCTTGCAGCTAATGATTAGTCATGAGTGAAATCATGTAGAACTCTACGTTTCATGCGCACATCTGGAGGGCATGTATGCTTTGAAAAAATTTAAAAAGTCGCAGTTGTTCAAAAATTCAAATGATGCCTATATAATATTGATAACTATGTTTGCAACTTTTAAGATGGAACGAATTATTGCGTTCGTGAGAAGTAGTGAATCAGCATTTTGAAGGCCATAATTTTGCGATTGCAAGTTGCGAACTGAAGTTCTGTCAGTGACAAATTCTCACGGAAGTGACAACTTCGGTTTTTCGGTTGTTGTGCGACGCGTATACTTAACAAATAAAGAAGCCTAAGCCGTGTATTACGCTGTGATAAAACACGACAGGCATTTGAGGACATCAGGGAAATGTAGAAAACACGAGCCGCAGGCGAGTGTTTTCTACATTTTCTTCTCTTTTCTACATTTTCTTCTCGAGTGTTCTCAAATGCATGGAGTGTGGAGTGTCAAGGGCACAAAAACTTTGCACCTGTCAGTTGTTCATTCAAAGCATACTGCAAGCTACACAGGCTAGCATTTACTTGACTCGATGCGATGATGGATATTAGAGTATCTGGCTAGTGAAAAAATTGTTTTGGCTAGTGATTCAAACCTGTCACTAGCCACTGGGCTAGCAAGCTGAAAAGTTAGTCTCGAGCCCTGAATTATCAGTTCATGTTTTGGTGAAATGGTTGTTTAATTTGTCAGCTTGTTGTTTTTTGTTTTTTTTTCAGTTCATTGTTGTCTCTTTGTTTGTCTGCTGGTTTATTTTTTATTTATTTACGCTTTCTTTCTTGCAGGAAAAAATGAAAGGAAAGAATAAACTAGTTCCCAGGCTCTTGGGTGTCACAAAAGAGAGCATCCTTAGAGTTGATGAGAAAACTAAAGAGGTTTGTATACATACCATGACCTGTTGGGTTGTACTTATCTTACATATCTCTACCCTGTCAATTGCTTTTCAAAATTATTTTGTTTCTGACCAAATTTACCATATTATGTGATAATCAAAGTTTGGCATTACCATCTATAAGCCAAGCTTGTTTTAATTCCAAAAGGGATTTAATGACTGCTAGCTTACAAGCCACCTCCTGGTACTCTAACTTGTCTTTGTTTCACTGGAAAGTAAAGTTGCAATTTTGGTAACTTGATGTTTCTGTAAGAATTTTTAAATGTCAATACACAGACATTGGAATGAAAGCATATCTATAGGCTAGTCAGAGTAAATCTTTGTTATTAAAAACATCCTTTTGCTATATAGAAGTCAGTGGTATACCAAGTGGTAACAAATTGATATGACATGTGAAGATATCATTTTTGAAAAATGACCTTTTGTTCCTTTAACTTCACTTAAATTTGTTGGTATACGATATCTGAATCTTCTTCGGTTGTCTTCTGCAATCTTTGGAAAGTAGTCGGAAATATTCAGATTATCGCCACAAGCATTGTTATGTATTGTAAACATTTTGCATAATAAAAAGAAAATTGCATGGTCGCTTGGAGATACAAAATTTATCTTGTGTTGAAAAATATTTCACTGTCATTGCGCTAGCTCGTGAAATATTTTTCGACACATGAAGATAAATTTCGTATCTCCACACTCCTCTACATGTATATCTACAGTGTATAGATTTCTACTGTAAGATTTGATGCTAATTTAAACCTGTAATAAACTATTTTGTTGTGTCAACCTCAGGTGATGAAGACCTGGCCCTTGACTACAGTCAGACGCTGGGCAGCTTCACCAAACAGTTTTACACTGGTATGTTAATTCTCACAACTTTTTGCCTGTTAGTTTTGTTAATTAAAAACATGTTAAATTTTACACTGAATGAAAAACTGCTTTAACATCAATATTAAGTTACTGCTTTGTGAGGATCAAACTCCGTTTAAACCTTTGCTAAACTAATTGTCTTGAACTGTGAACTGTAATTTAGCATGGAAGAAGGACAGATAATATAATTTTGTAGATGTACAATTTGCAAGTAGGTGAAATAAAAATAAAAGAAATGGTGTTTTTATTTTTATATGCTATATACTTTCATGAAAATATTAACATTTCAGTGCTGTATTAGAAGATGAGATTGAAGTTACTGTTGGTCTGTACAAAATTACAATTACTATATTTAATTCTTTTTGTAATAGAGATGTTGAGTCTACTGTTACCTATCCTTTAGATATTGAAATCTGTTATTACATGAACTTTAACTTTTAAGTGGTATGTTTTTTATCAATGCCTTCAGACTTCATATATTACATGCTAGTACTTTGCTGCCATTAAAATGAATGTACTTTTACTTCCTTTTAACAGGATTTTGGTGATTACCTGGAGTCTTATTATTCAGTACAAACAAATGAAGGAGAGAAAATATCTCAGCTCATTGCTGGCTACATAGATATTATTTTGAAAAAGGTAATTTAAAAAAGATAACTTCTGTACAAAGTAAAAGCACTCCAGACCAGTTTTGTCTATGCTTTCCTTATTATTTAGGTCTGGTTAATGATTGCAATGATAATAAAATATAATTGTGTACCAACAATGTTGGTAATAAAAGTTGTAAAGGTTACATAGCCATGACAAATTTGGTACTCTGAAGCTGCTGGACATTGGCATATGTGTTTCTCTATAATGTAAGTTGTCCCGTTACAACACCTACAGACTGTAAATTGACAGAACATCTGGATATTGTCAAGTGTTGATCAATTTTGACTTGTTATCCAACCCATCAAACATTAATACATGAACTTCTGAAAGATATGTGTCTTTTCAAATTTCGTTTTAGTACATCACTTTTAAGGGCTTGTGCTTTTTTCTCTTGCCCACAGAGAAAGGGCCAAGAAGGTTATGATCCTGACTTTGATGAGGAATCAACAATGGTAGAGGATTCTGTGACTCCATCAAAGTAAGTACAGACTAGAACTGTCAGTGGCATATTATGAAATCTTCAAGCTCAATATTTTCAAATTTTCCCTGAATTACTGAATCCATTCCATTATAAATGAAACCTGGTTGGCCAAAACCCACCTGGTACTGAACTGTCATGGCTGAGCTCAGTGAGGTAAAACTCACAGAATGAGGAACAACATGCTGCACAAAATACATGTAGGGCCAATAGGAGAGAGATCATTGCAGCCTTGTGTTCTACAGTGTGGAGATGATTAAGGTAGTAAGATGCAAATTGGAAATGCAAATTGTAAATGTACAAATGGCAGGTTGTTTCACAACAAGCTGTTAATTTTCTGTTAAATACCCGCACTGTGAATGTCTATGGTTTTTTTGTTTCATTTAGAGGTACATACTTAGAGCGTCAAAACAAACAAGGTTGGCCATGCTGCTACTGGCTCAGTAGCTTTGCCAGCGGTGATGAGAGCTGGAGGTCCAGGTACATGCTTACTCTTTAAACTGTAATTTAGAGTTACACATCAAGGCTGCTGCCTAACAGGAGCCCAGCAGCCTGCGGCACCCAAGAAAGTCCTTTGGGCTCCTAAATTTTTGCAGCAGCTCCCAAAACATTACCTGTTGGGCTCCTAACTTTTTGGCTTTTGCCCTTCTGGGCTCCTTGAAATATTGTTAGGTAACAGCCTTGCACATGTGAACCAGCCTTCTCAAAATGTTTCCTGGAGCAGGTAAGATGAAAGTTGGAGGCGGTTTGGGTTCTGAAGGCATGCTTTTAAGTGTCCTTGGGTGTGGGCCCATAGCAGGATTTCAGGATATCCTTCCCTGGAAAAAAATTTCGAAATTTTGATGTTCAATGATGCCATGACCCTGGGGGGCATGGCGTGACTCCTTCAGTGGGATATATTAGTATGTGCAGGCCCAAAAGGTAGAGTTTGTCAGCCTTTTGGTCATAAATAGGGCATTGATTTTGATCATTTTGGTCTTAAATAGGTATGGTTTTAGCGCTCTAGTTTTAAGTTGTGTTCTTAGAAGAAGCTACAGTACCGCCTGAAAGTATTGACCCATTTGCCGCGTTCTTGCCGCGGGGCCTCCACGCATCAATGACGCGGTATTCCCGCACCCAACCTCGTCTTTACCTAGGTAAAACCGAGGACGGCATTCGTCCTGCCGCGGCAGCATTTTGAACGAGGTATTACCTCGGTAAGAAAGACGCGTCTAGTCTGAGTAGCATTTTGTTTCCTAGCAGTTTCTTTGCGACAAAGCGTGCTTGAATGCCAACTCTTGGATCTGCATTTTCATCGCATCGTAGCATTTGATAAAGCCGATCATCGATGTCAGTTACGAGATTGATAACACAAGGAAAATTCAGTAGCTACATTTTATGAGCTTCATCAAAAATATCTCTAACTTAGTATAAAATATCGTGGTACATATGACTCCGTTCACGTTGTGTTAAGCATTCCCTTTCGCCATGAAGAACGCGACATCACCGGTTCGCTATCTGATTTCATGTCCACGCATCGTGCAAACAGCCAAGAAGAGTGAAGAAAGGAATGGCTCTGATATTCATTTCGATGAAAAGAAACCAGGATAATACATTTAAATTCAATTCCAATTTATTTTGTTGCCAGCAGAATCATTCCTACTAGTACTTCTCTGTTTATGTGCGCTTCGCTTTGTAGCTGGCAGAAAACAGCTACTGCTGTTTTCGTTATGCCTCGTTTAATCGTTCTTGTATAGCTGTCAATAAATCAGCGATTGGAGTTTGTCTGGTCCAAGTTTTGTCTCTGCTTCCTTGCAGCCGATCGAGATGTAAGCTTTATTACGTGTAAGAATATGTAAATTCTACTGTGTTTCGTGGAATCTGCTTCAAGAAGACCAAACCATGAACGAGAGAAACCATCAACAGCTTTTTCACAACTTACCTGTTTAATTACAGCACTTCAAACGCAACATAACTTAGCACACAGGTGGTTCGAAGTTGCCCTGCATTCTGCAGTTGCTCCGCACACAGTTAAGGCAAGAACAGAACATAAAAATAAGCCTCCATTTAGCAGAAACAAAATCAACGCTCAGCTCGTTTTGCTTGAGTGTGTCGGTGACATGTCATGACATGTCATCAAAACAATTGATCTTTTTTCACAGCAAAACAGTCTCCTGAACACGTAGCCTCCTACGCAGACGTTCTTTGGCTTGTCACGCGTTCCTCCCCACGAACGTCTGCTCAACAGACAGGTCACATCCGTTCGTTGACGGTTAGCCAATCATAGCTTCTCTGCCAATCTGGGCCAAGCTGGACTTTGACCCAACGCTTCAACACAAGAAATTTGTGCCGCAAAATGTTTAAAATTTTCACTTACATACGAGTTCCACCAGCAACTGCAGACGTACATATTATTTTAGAGGTACCGGCAACTGATAAGATCCACATTGAGGACCGGTACGGTCTTGCCAGAGCTAAGTCAAACAATGGGATATACAACACGCAAAACAGTGAACTGATTCGCACGTAAACAACTACATTTTAATTATGTGGTGCCAGAAGGGAAAAAAGGAGCAATAAACCTATTCATCGAACTCGAGAAACACAAGCTCAACCAAATTGATGGAAGAAATATAAAAACCTCACTACAGAAAGGTGTAGCTTTCTCGAAGTAAAGCACGGCGTCTCCTAAGAAAAAACCGGACTTAGGTAAATACGATTTGCGTGATAAGAAGCAACATACGCTCTACTTACAAATAGTTCTAGTGAAACAACCGGGCCCAGCGCCACAATATTATAAATGCAGGTAAGCAACATTTCACGGAAAAATTCTTATTTTCCATATTTTGCCCCTCGAAAGCAAATATCGTGCAACATAAATGAGCCTAAACAATGCATAAGCACATGGCAAACAGCCTGACAAACAACAGAGATGTCAACATTAACAGAACGGGATTGGTTCTTTTAAAACAAAGGCTAACCGCCAGTGAACGGAAGTGGCCTGTCCGTTGAGCAGACGTTCGTGGGGAGGAACGCGTGACAAGCCTAAGAACGTCTGCGTGGGAGGCTACTGAACACGGTTCGCACTTCAGAATTTTTAACCCTAGGGTTTGTGTAGACGACACAAATTTATTCAGATAAATATATAAGCTTTGGCAAATCGTAAACCTATCGGTCGATTGAATATTATTAGTGAGACACTTTGTAATTGTCAAATTAGTGGTAGCAACCAATCAAATTCGCCTGTTCCCACGGCATATTTACCACACGCTAATAATGGATCGAATCCCGAATCGAACTAGATGCGTAACAAAGTTCAAAGTAGCTTTTGCCTCTAAGGAAAAGCGATATATTTTAAGCTGTATCTCGGCCACTGCCTTCATTGAGGGTAAACAACTGCTTGTTGTTATTCTGATCAAAGTGTTGGAGAATTAGCTCACCGGCACCATGAAAGTTGCTCTGCTTATAGTTTCGTTTTATACGAAAAGCTGATAAAAGACATTCCGCTACTTTCGCGTTGCATTCCAGGGGTTTTCTGGAAGTAAAGGGTATTGTAAAAGTAATCTACGCAGATTCTTTCTTCATTTCTTTATTTTTTACCTTTCAAAGTTTCAGTGCGTGCGTAATATAACCCGCTTCGTTTATCTGTACCTCCAGAGGTTAGAATCATACCTGTTTGCTTTCCACTCGTTGCAACAAAGCATTAATAAGCGTGTTTTGAGCGGCCGCCGCTCTTTGTTCGTGACAGCATTTAACACATGTAATCTTCCTTTAAGCCAAGATTCCCACGAGGATTTATATCATTTGCCCGTATATGCTTGACCATGACATTAAGGAGAATCGGTTGGTTTTTTTTACATTTCACGTTACCTTTTGCGGCGGAAATAAAAATATGACCAAATATGCTTGTTCGAATAAGATGATACTTGTTTGATTTCCACTCCTTCCTGACCTCTGTTGATCCCTATACTAAGTCGCGAAGTTGTGTTACTACTTTCAAAATGCATCGATTGTAAAATAAGAGAAAAAACGAACTGGACTACGAACAGTTACTCTTGTGTTACTTGAAAGTGGTAGTTATGTAATGCTGTTTAATGGTACTGTATCGACCACTGTATCAACGCGTTTTTGACTGATTACGGCAGTAGCAGACCGCTTATCCAGCTGCCGTTCTAATCCGGCGAGTGACCTTCAAAACCCTGGAGTTCTTAAAAGAAGATTATTAAAGTTGGCACACGTAGATTTCGAAAGAGCGAACCAAACTAGAGGATAGGAATTTACATGTAAACTATCCGACTTTCTCGATCGATTGTGTTTCTTGATTCCAAATTATGATGGAGTTTACATGCAACAGTTATGAAAAATGCCACTCTACTAGCTCGATTCACATACAGTACTTTCCCGAGGTATTACCTCGTCTGTTTTGCCGCGGTATTTTTAAAGTTGCAGTCGCACTCGTCTTTACCGCGGTGTTACAAATTTTCACCCGCGGTGGACGCGAGGTGGGAGCACGCGGTGGACGCGAGGTGGGAGCACGCGGCAAAGACGGGGTTTTGCCGCGACCTGATGGGTCCATTCTTTCAGGCGGTGCTGTACTTTTTCAAATAAGACCACCAACAAAAGCCCCTCATAACTTATGTTTTTGGGGTAACTATGCCAGCTGCAACAGTCAAAAATAGGGTATAAAATTTTTTTGGCCAGGTCATAAAAAGAGTAGCAAAAATTGCAGATTTTGCTATTAATTGGTTAAGATTTGGGAACTGGGCCGCACACCCCCACCTAACTTTTCTGGGAGTACCTCCACTGGGGACCATGACAGGACATCTGACAGGATGCGGTGGTGGCGATCCAACCTAATTTGCTAACATCTGCATGACCGCATAATCAGGGTTTTTTTCCATGTAAAACAGAAAAATTGTGTCCCAATAGCGATAAAGCAGCAGCCTTACAACCCACAAGGAAAAATTTCATACAGGAATTTTGGAGTACAGTACCGCTCAAAGGTAAGTTACCACCGTCTCGCGAGACACGTCTTGTTTTTCTCGAGACTTAACTCGAGAGAAACGAGACGAGTCTCGTTTGAAACGAGACGTGTCTCGTTCTCGCGAGTGCGCTGGAAGTACCAATACTTTGCTTTCGGCGATATTCAAACCTGTTTTGTGTATTATCGTACCGATTTGTGCGTTAGGCACAATTTTTCACTCGCATCAGAGATGCATGTGTACCATGTGTGTAGTATAAGAACTTTTTGCGTCTGCAAGCCTGCAACTTCTTGCGGCTTCTTGCAGTCGCTTGCTCTTGGATCCTATAACGGCACAAGAACTTCTTTGCGGTGGAAAGTTAGAAAAGGGTAAAACTTCTTTGCAGTTCGAAGTTAAAACCAAAAGAACTTCTTTGCACAGACATGACGCAAAAGGGGCCAGAGGAATGGTTAAATTTCTCCAGCGCTGGTACTTACCGTAAGAAGTATTGAAGACATAGTAACTATGATTAAAGCACCAATTCTTAACTCTTGACAATTTGGACTATAAAGCTCAATTCAGACATCAAACTTTTCATGAGCGAACTTAATTCAAAGTTGGACCGATCCAAATTGTGAAACGTAAATCTGTAAATATTCAGAAGGGTGAAAAACCTTAGAAATGCTGGCAGCTGCTCGAAAGGCCAAAAGTAATGAATGTAATGAAACTTTACTTTGAATGCTTTGATCGGCATGAGCTGCTGTTTACACGTTCTACAAAATATTTATATCCGTCAAAACGTAAACAAATACAACCCAAGATGTTGACTCTCACCCATACCGACGCAAAAACAAATCGTTGACCTGCCAACGTATACAGCTACCATTACACAGAGGTCTTCGGAAGTTTCTCAATGATGTGATTAATATCAAGTTCTAAGTGTAGCCATAAAAAGTCTAAACCATGTTTAGTCATCATCTTGGTGAAAATTTTCGTTCGCGAATGATAGATTTCACTGACAGTGAGAAGATTTTGGTCACATGCTAAGCAACAAAAAACTTGTGAATGCGAGAGTGGCTCAAAATAACTTTACAGATTGAAACAGAAATAACGCATTTGGCTTTTTGCTAGTTTAAAATTATTTCAGCAGTTTAGTACCATATACTTGTGTACACTTAAGAACACAAGCTTTATGCCAAACAGAACCAGCATGTTTCTCCCGTGACGCTTTGCAAAACAAAAGTTCATTTGCTGCGAATTGCGTAATTGACTTGCCAATACGTGCCGCTAGACAAATAATCCCTTGCAAAAACTTTGACTTAGTACAGTCGCTGCATCACATAAATCTTACTGAAATCCTGTCTTCAATGATATAGCATTTTTAACAACAACAACAACAAAACAAAATTTTATGTAAAATAGAAATACAAGAAATTACATTAGTTTCCCCCGCAAATAGCTTATAAACTAATCGAGGCGGGGAGATCTGAAGACATTTTACAAATACAAGGATTGTCTGTAGTGGACTAAATAACAAAGAAAACACTACTATACAATAAATAGAAATAAAGTAACATAAAACAAACCAAGTACATTAAGATTACGAAGAGAAGCTAACCTAAAGTATTAAATAACTTAATAAGACGGGAGACTTCGACATAATCATCTTCAGACCGCAAGATAATTTAGCGTTATGAACGATTCATGTTAATAGAACGGGGGAAATTTTTAGTGTTTGCGTTGACGCTCCCAAGAAGAATAAAGTTCATTAAGGTTAGCGACTTGTCGACGCGTGCCGCCAAACAAAATGGAAAACTAATGTAACAATGGCGCATCTCGGAAACCTTAATAAAACTCCTGTACTTCAAAGGGATAGTATTTGGTGTTAGAATGAAACGATTTGTACCATATAGAACCGGAGATTTCGTTTTTGCAAACAATTTCTGTGACGCTTTTATGCAATAGACAGCCGAAAGCCGGAAAACTTTTTCTTCTGCACAAAGTTAAATGTTTGTGTAGCGGTTATTGCAGAGTGAATAAATGTAGGCAACTGCATTCCAAGATAATGAAAATAGCTACAGTATCAAGGTTGCAAAATTATTTAGGGTGCAAGTTCATTCGCACTGAGCAAGAATTAGAACGCATGTAACTCTCTTGTAGTTTATGGAGATTTTAAACCTTACTTGGCTATTTCTATGAACTATTTCTTTCCTTTCGCAAACTGTTGTTAAAAACAATTGTGTTCTCAGACGACGCAAATTCAGTACCTAATAATTATGGTCATTATCACTACGTACATTTATGTTTGTTCGAATTGAATCGAGCGAATGATCAATGCATACATGTACATAATGTATCTTCTGTCACCTCGGTCCCATCGATTTGCCAGTGAACTGCAGAGCAACAATTGTTTATACACACTAACTGGTTTTCTTACGCGTAATTCATCACATCTTTCCTCATTGCGCCATGGGACGCATAAGGCCGCTTAATATATTCCATACTAAATGCTTCAGTGATTCTCGAGAGAAATGACTCGAGAGAAATGAGAAACGTCCCAAGAGAGACGAGACCCGTCTCGCGAGAAACGAGACGAGAGGTGGTAACTTACATTTGAGCAGTACTGTACTTTTTCACCTGAAACAGTGACGAAATAAGCCAGTTAATATGTGAGGAATTTTATCCTCCAGGCATCCCAATCTACTTTAAGCTAAGAGATTGGAAACTAGTTCCAAGGAAAATACGTGGTTACTAAGCTGTGGACGTTCCACGAACATAACGAATTCTGCACACAAATAGCCTACTGAACAGGCAGATTAGCAGACAGACTGCGAAACGTGATACATGAGGGCAGAGTGTGACTATGAGGGCAAAGCTGCAGGCTAGCACATAAAATGAGCTAAAATGCTGTAGAAAAACTGTGCAATTAAAGAAATACTTGTCAAAAAATAATACCCTAAAAGGATTAAGGAAATGTCAAGGCTTGCAAAAATGATGTGCATTCTATTAAAGACCTTAAATTGTTGGAAAGACTGACATACTTTTCATTTCACTGTTGTTCGGTACATTTGGAAGGAGTTATAATTATCAATTTTGTCAACTGTTGAAATTTTTCCACATAATCCAGTTTGTTTTCCACATACTTGATGTATTTTTCTACATTTTCCCACAGAAATTTCCATATTATTTGTTATCTTGACGTATCCTGTCAGATGGCATGCCATGAGTTTTATCATAATCGTAATATATTTTCTGACTGGAAGGAGATGGTCAAACCTCGAGAGGAGGCAGCTCATTGATCTGGCAGCTGGGCTGATTTTGAGAAGGCTCTATGAACAGTACAAGTGCTGTATTTACGTGAAGGGAAATTTTCTGACTGTTCTGTAAAGCACATTTTAGTGAAGGACCAAGGCCCTGTCTAATATGCCACTGGTTCACTTTGTAGGAGCATCTAGATACAGTGTGGGTAAGATGGAGCCAGCCCAGTATGGGACAGTTACAGGATCTGCACACTCTGCTCATAGACCTCCCATGGTAAGAAGCAACTATCCAGAAGTTAAGTGTATATTAATTATATCATGCTTGATGTTACTGACTGAGTAGTTTTCATTGGACAGTAGCACTTCAATGGGTTCCTTCTCTCATGGCTCTCAAACAATTCATTAACTACTTTCATTTTCCAATAAATTTAACTTTGTAACTTTTACTTCTCCAATTTGCCATGGAGTTATGATTGATAGATAACAAAACTTGTTTAGTCCAATTCAGTCTGTTATCATGCTTAGGATTAACTGAACAGGACTGTCCCTTCATGAATAGTTTTGTACTCTATCTTCTTTTGCACACTCTGTCATAGACCTCCCATGGTAAAGAAGGCAACTAATCCAGAAGTTAAAGTGTATATTAATTATATCATGCTTCGATTCTACTGACTGAAGTAGTTTTCATTGGACCAGTGAAGCATTCAATGGGTTCCTTCTATCAGGCTCTCAAACAATTCATTAACTACTTCATTTTTTCCATAACGGCACAGGAACAGGAACTTCAAATGGTACTACAAGAGTGCAATTGTTTTAAAGTCTTTCATGCTCCTAGTTATAACCCTGGGCATACTGGCAAAGTTTGGACAGCTATCTAAAACATTCAATAAAACTTTGAGTCATGTAAGCCCATCTTTACCTGAAGTCAGCGTAACAATTGAAGCACATGATGCAGAAAGAGCAGCAGTCGGGATGCCACATTTTGTCTGGAAAGGTCTAGAGTATTTTGCTTCCACTTCAGTGATGCCTAAAAACATCCCAAAACCACTACGTTAAAGATTCACATAATTTACATAATATTATGCCTCCATGTGAATTCCCGTTCCGCTGGGACAAGGGTAACGAAGGCTCTGGGAACGAGATTGGAATTACCAGCAAAAATGGAAAAGACTCCAGATTATTATTCAAATTGACTACAGAATGTCTTGGGAACACAGAACAACCATGGTGGTAAACATGCAACACTTCAGAGATAGCATCTTACTGGATCTGATCCAAGGGCAGGAATCTCAGCAGGAGAACCCAGATCCTGTTCTGCAGAAACAATAGTGTCCAAGCCTTGACTAAGACTACTCATGTACGCCTTCTGTGCAGGTGTAAGACTGTGAAGCTTAGCTTGTGAGCCCTGCAAACAATGATATCACATCAGTAGTCTAGATGAGAGGAGTATACATATATGAAATGGTATAAGATCGATTGTAGTCTAATTCGGTCTGTAATCATCTATTAAGAAAGTTGTACGCAAAAGAAGATAGAGTACAAAACTATTCATGAAGGGACAGTCCTGTTCAGTTAATCCTAAGCATGATAACAGACTGAATTGGACTAAACAAGTTTTGTTATCTATCAATCATAACTCCATGGCAAATTGGAGAAGTAAAAGTTACAAAGTTAAATTTATTGGAAAATGAAAGTAGTTAATGAATTGTTTGAGAGCCATGAGAGAAGGAACCCATTGAAGTGCTACTGTCCAATGAAAACTACTCAGTCAGTAACATCAAGCATGATATAATTAATATACACTTAACTTCTGGATAGTTGCTTCTTACCATGGGAGGTCTATGAGCAGAGTGTGCAGATCCTGTAACTGTCCCATACTGGGCTGGCTCCATCTTACCCACACTGTATCTAGATGCTCCTACAAAGTGAACCAGTGGCATATTAGACAGGGCCTTGGTCCTTCACTAAAATGTGCTTTACAGAACAGTCAGAAAATTTCCCTTCACGTAAATACAGCACTTGTACTGTTCATAGAGCCTTCTCAAAATCAGCCCAGCTGCCAGATCAATGAGCTGCCTCCTCTCGAGGTTTGACCATCTCCTTCCAGTCAGAAAATATATTACGATTATGATAAAACTCATGGCATGCCATCTGACAGGATACGTCAAGATAACAAATAATATGGAAATTTCTGTGGGAAAATGTAGAAAAATACATCAAGTATGTGGAAAACAAACTGGATTATGTGGAAAAATTTCAACAGTTGACAAAATTGATAATTATAACTCCTTCCAAATGTACCGAACAACAGTGAAATGAAAAGTATGTCAGTCTTTCCAACAATTTAAGGTCTTTAATAGAATGCACATCATTTTTGCAAGCCTTGACATTTCCTTAATCCTTTTAGGGTATTATTTTTTGACAAGTATTTCTTTAATTGCACAGTTTTTCTACAGCATTTTAGCTCATTTTATGTGCTAGCCTGCAGCTTTGCCCTCATAGTCACACTCTGCCCTCATGTATCACGTTTCGCAGTCTGTCTGCTAATCTGCCTGTTCAGTAGGCTATTTGTGTGCAGAATTCGTTATGTTCGTGGAACGTCCACAGCTTAGTAACCACGTATTTTCCTTGGAACTAGTTTCCAATCTCTTAGCTTAAAGTAGATTGGGATGCCTGGAGGATAAAATTCCTCACATATTAACTGGCTTATTTCGTCACTGTTTCAGGTGAAAAAGTACAGTACTGCTCAAATGTAAGTTACCACCTCTCGTCTCGTTTCTCGCGAGACGGGTCTCGTCTCTCTTGGGACGTTTCTCATTTCTCTCGAGTCATTTCTCTCGAGAATCACTGAAGCATTTAGTATGGAATATATTAAGCGGCCTTATGCGTCCCATGGCGCAATGAGGAAAGATGATGATGATATTACGCGTAAGAAACCAGTTAGTGTGTATAAACAATTGTTGCTCTGCAGTTCACTGGCAAATCGATGGGACCGAGTGACAGAAGATACATTATGTACATGTATGCATTGATCATTCGCTCGATTCAATTCGAACAAACATGAAATGTACGTAGTGATAATTGACCATAATTATTAGGTACTGAATTTGCGTCGTCTGAGAACACAATTGTTTTTAACAACAGTTTGCGAAGGAAAGAAATAGTTCATAGAAATAGCCAAGTAAGGTTTAAAATCTCCATAAACTACAAGAGGAGTTACATGCGTTCTAATTCTTGCTCAGTGCGAATGAACTGCACCCTAAATAATTTTGCAACCTTGATACTGTAGCTATTTTCATTATCTTGGAATGCAGTTGCCTACATTTATTCACTCTGCAATAACCGCTAACACAAACATTTAACTTTGTGCAGAAGAAAAGTTTTCCGGCTTTCGGCTGTCTATTGCATAAAAGCGTCACAGAAATTGTTTGCAAAAACGAAATCTCCGGTTCTATATGGTACAAATCGTTCATTCTAACACCAAAATACTATCCCTTTGAAGACAGGAGTTTTTATTAAGGTTTCCGAGATGCGCCATTTACATTAGTTTTCATTTGTTGGCGGCACGCGTCGACAAGTCGCTAACCTTAATGAACTTTATTCTTCTTGGGAGCGTCAACGCAAACACTAAAAATTTCCCCCGTTCTATTAAACATGAATCGTTCATAACGCTAAATTTCTTGCGGTCTGAAGATGATTATGTCGAAGTCTCCCGTCTTATTAAGTTATTTAATACTTTAGGTTAGCTTCTCTTCGTAATCTTAATGTACTTGGTTTGTTTTATGTTACTTTATTTCTATTTATTGTATAGTAGTGTTTTCTTTGTTATTTAGTCCATCTACAGACAATCCTTGTATTTGTAAAATGTCTTCAGATCTCCCCGCCTCGATTAGTTTATAAGCTATTTGCGGGGGGAAACTAATGTAATTTCTTGTATTTCTAATTTTAATAAAATTTTGTTTTGTTGTTGTTGTTGTTAAAAATGCTATATCATTGAAGACAGGAATTTCTAGTAAGATTTATGTGATGCAGCGACTGTACTAAGTCAAAGTTTTTGCAAGGGATTATTCTGTCTAGCGGCACGATGTTGACGAGTTGATTACGCAATTCGCAGCTAATGAATTTTTGTTTTGCAAAGCATTGCGGCAAAAACATCGCTGGTTCTATTTGCCATAAAGCTTGCGTTCTTAAGTGTATGCAAGTATATGTTACTAAACTGATGAAAATAATTATAAACCAACAAAAAGCCAAAGGCCTTATCTCTATTTCAATCTGTAAAGTTATTTTGAGCCACTATTCACACGTTGCTTAGCACGTGACCAAAATCTTCCCACTGTCAGCACAAAATCTATCATTCGCGAACGAAAATTTTCACCAAGAATGACTAAACATGGTTTAGACTTTTTATGGCTTACACTTACAACTTAATATTAATCACATCATTAAGAAACCTTTGTGTATAAAAATGGTAGCCATATACGTCGGAAGGTCAACGATTTGTTTGTGCGTTGGTATGGGTCAGAATCAACGTCTTCGGCTGTATTTGTTTACGTTTTGACGGATATAAGTAATTTGTAGACCATGTAAACAGCACCTCACGCCAATCAAAGAATTCAAAGTAAAGTTTCATCACGTCCATTCATTACTTTTGGCCGTTTGAGCGGCTACCATCGTCAGATCGAAAGGTCGTTCGCCCTTCTGGATTTACAGAGTACTCATTTCACAATTTGGATCGGTCCAACTTCGAAGTAAGTTCGGCTCATGAAAAGTTTGATGTATGAATTGAGTTTTAGAGTTTAGATTGTCAAGAGTTACGAATTTGTCGCTTTAATCATAGTACTAATGGATTTAATACTTCTTACAGTATTAAAGTGCAGGCACTGGAGAAATTCGAACCGTTCCTGGTGCCTTTGCATCACATTTTGATACCATTCTTCGCATGCTAAGATGTCAGTGCAAAGAAGTTCTTTCGGTTTTAACTTCTAACCGCAAAGAAGTTTTATCCTTTTTAACCGGTTTACGGTCGTTTCGATACTGGAAAGAAGTTCTTGTACCTTTGTAGGATCCAAGAGCAAGCAACCGCAAGAGAACCGCAAGAATTTGCCGGCTTGCAGATGAAAAAAAGAAGTTCTTTTTATACACACATGGTACACATGCATCGCTGATGAGAATGAAAATCGTGCTTACCGCACAAATCGGTATGATAATACCACAAAACAGGTTTGAATATCGCCGAAAGCAAAGTATTGGTACTTCCAGCTGCACTCGCGAGAAACGAGACACGTCTCGTTTCAAACGAGACTCGTCTCGTTTCTCTCGAGTTAAGTCTCGAGAAAAACAAGACGTGTCTCGCGAGACGGTGGTAACTTACCTTTGAGCGGTACTGTACTCCAAAATTCCTGTATGAATTTTTCCTTGTGGGTTGTAAGGCTGCTGCTTTATCGCTATTGGGACACAATTTTTCTGTTTTACATGGAAAAAAACCCTGATTATGCGGTCATGCAGATGTTAGCAAATTAGGTGGATCCGCACCACCGCATCCTGTCAGATGTCCTGTCATGGTCCCCAGTGGAGGTACTCCCAGAAAAGTTAGGTGGGGGGTGTGCGGCCCAGTTCCCAAATCCTTAACCAATTAATGAGCAAAATCTGCAATTTTTGCTACTCTTTTTATGACCTGGCCAAAAAAATTTTATACCCTATTTTTGACTGTTGCAGCTGGCATAGTTACCCCAAAAACATAAGTTATGAGGGGCTTTTGTTGGTGGTCTTATTGAAAAAGTACAGCACCGCCTGAAAGTATGGACCATCAGGTTGCGGCAAAAACCCCATCTTTGCCGCGTGTTCCCACCTCGCGTCCACCGCGGGTGAAAATTTGTAGCACCGCGGTAAAGACGAGTGTGACCGCAACTTTAAAAATACCGCGGCAAAACAGACGAGGTAATACCTTGGGAAAGTAATGTATGTGAATCAAGCTAGTAGAGTGGCATTTTACATCACTGTTGCATGTAAACTCCATCGTAATCCGGAATCAAGAAACACGCTCGATGGAAAGTCGATAGTTTACATGTAAATTCCTATCCTCTAGTTTGGTTTGCTCTTTCGAAATCTACGTGTGCCAACTTTAATAATCTTTTTTAAGAACTCCAGGGTTTTGAAAGTCACTCGCTGGATTGGAATGGCAGCTGGATGAAGCGGTCTGCTAGTACTGCCGTAATCAGTCAACAACGCGTTGTTACAGTGGTCGATACAGTACCATTAAACAGCGTTACATAACTACCACTTTCAGGTAAAACTAAAGTAACTGTTCGTAGTCCAGTTCATTTGTTCTTTTATTTTAAAATCGATGCATTGAAAGTAGTAACACGCAACTTAGTATAGGAATCAACAGAGGTCTGGAATGAGTGGAAATCAAACAGGTAGCATCTTTCGAACAAGCATATTTGGTCATATTTTGATTTCCGCCGCGAAAGGTAACGTGAAATGTAAAAAAACAACCGATTCTCCTTTTGCCGTTTTGGTCAAGTATATACGGGCGAATGATACAAAACCTCGTAGGAATCTTGGCTTAAAGGAAGATTACAGGTGTTAAATGCTGTCAGGAACAAAGAGTGGCGGCCACTCATAACACGCTTATTAATGCTTTGTTGTAATGAGCGGAAATCAAACGGGTATGATTCTAACTTCTGGAGGTACAGATAAACGAAGCGGGTTACGTACATACTGAAACTTTGAACGGTAAAAAAAAAAGAAATGAAGAAAGAAACTGCGTAGATTACTTTACAATACCCTTTACTTCCAGAAAACTCCTGGAATGCAACGGGAAAGTAGCGGAATGTCTTTTGTCAGCTTTTTGTAAACGAAACTATAAGCAGAGCAACTTTCATGGTGCCGGTGAGCTAATTCTCCAACATTTTGATCAGAATAACAACAAGCAGTTGTTTACCTTCCACGACGCTCTCAGTGAAGGCAGTGGCCGAGATACAGCTTAAAATATATCGCTTTTCCTTGGAGGCAAAAGCTACTTTGAACTTTATTACACGTCTAGTTCGGATTCGGTCCATTATTAGCGCATGGTAAATATGCCGTGGGAACAGGCGAATTTGATTGGTTGCTACAAGTAATTTGACAATTGCAAAGCGCCTCACTAATAATATTCAATCGACCGATAGGTTTACGATTTGCAAAGCTTATATATTTATCTGAATAAATTTGTGTCGTCTACACAAACCCTAGGGTTAAAAATTCTGAAGTGCGAACCGTGTTCAGTAGCCTCCCACGCAGACGTTCTTAGGCTTGTCACGCGTTCCTCCCCACGAACGTCTGCTCAACGGACAGGCCACTTCCGTTCACTGGCGGTTAGCCTTTGTTTTAAAAGAACCAATCCCGTTCTGTTAATGTTGACATCTCTGTTGTTTGTCAGGCTGTTTGCCATGTGCTTATGCATTGTTTAGGCTCATTTATGTTGCACGATATTTGCTTTCGAGGGGCAAAATATGGAAAATAAGAATTTTTCCGTGAAATGTTGCTTACCTGCATTTATAATATTGTGGCGCTGGGCCCGGTTGTTTCACTAGAACTATTTGTAAGTAGAGCGTATGTTGCTTCTTATCACGCAAATCGTATTTACCTACGTCCGGTTTTTTCTTAGGAGACGCCGTGCTTTACTTCGAGAAAGCTACACCTTTCTGTAGTGAGGTTTTTATGTTTCTTCCATCAATTTGGTTGAGCTTGTGTTTCTCGAGTTCGATGAATAGGTTTATTGCTCCTTTTGTCCCTTCTGGCACCACATAATTAAAATGTAGTTGTTTACGTGCGAATCAGTTCACTGTTTTGTGTGTTGGATATCCCATTGTTTGACTTAGCTCTGGCAAGACCGTACCGGTCCTCAATGTGGATCTTATCAGTTGCCGGTACCTTCTAAAATAATATGTACGTCTGCAGTTGCTGGTGGAACTCGTATGTAAGTGAAAATTTCAACATTTTGCGGCACAAATTTCTCGTGTTGAAGCGTTGGGTCAAAGTCGGTCAAAGTCCAGCTTGGCCCAGACTGGCAGAGAAGCTATGATTGGCTAACCGTCAACGAACGGATGTGACCGGTCTGTTGAGCAGACGTTCGTGGGGAGGAACGCGTGACAAGCCAAAGAACGTCTGCGTAGGAGGCTACGTGTTCAGGAGACTGTTTGCTGTGAAAAAAGATCAATTGTTTTGATGACATGTCATGACATGTCACCGACACACTCAAGCAAAACGAGCTGAGCGTTGATTTTGTTTCTGCTAAATGGAGGCTTATTTTTATGTTCTGTTCTTGCCTTAACTGTGTGCGGAGCAACTGCAGAATGCAGGGCAACTTCGAACCACCTGTGTGCTAAGTTATGTTGCGTTTGAAGTGCTGTAATTAAACAGGTAAGTTGTGAAAAAGCTGTTGATGGTTTCTCTCGTTCATGGTTTGGTCTTCTTGAAGCAGATTCCACGAAACACAGTAGAATTTACATATTCTTACACGTAATAAAGCTTACATCTCGATCGGCTGCAAGGAAGCAGAGACAAAACTTGGACCAGACAAACTCCAATCGCTGATTTATTGACAGCTATACAAGAACGATTAACGAGGCATAACGAAAACAGCAGTAGCTGTTTTCTGCCAGCTACAAAGCGAAGCGCACATAAACAGAGAAGTACTAGTAGGAATGATTCTGCTGGCAACAAAATAAATTGGAATTGAATTTAAATGTATTATCCTGGTTTCTTTTCATCGAAATGAATATCAGAGCCATTCCTTTCTTCACTCTTCTTGGCTGTTTGCACGATGCGTGGACATGAAATCAGATAGCGAACCGGTGATGTCGCGTTTCTTCATGGCGAAAGGGAATGCTTAACACAACGTGAACGGAGTCATATGTACCACGATATTTTATACTAAGTTAGAGATATTTTTGATGAAGCTCATAAAATGTAGCTACTGAATTTTCCTTGTGTTATCAATCTCGTAACTGACATCGATGATCGGCTTTATCAAATGCTACGATGCGATGAAAATGCAGATCCAAGAGTTGGCATTCAAGCACGCTTTGTCGCAAAGAAACTGCTAGGAAACAAAATGCTACTCAGACTAGACGCGTCTTTCTTACCGAGGTAATACCTCGTTCAAAATGCTGCCGCGGCAGGACGAATGCCGTCCTCGGTTTTACCTAGGTAAAGACGAGGTTGGGTGCGGGAATACCGCGTCATTGATGCGTGGAGGCCCCGCGGCAAGAACGCGGCAAATGGGTCAATACTTTCAGGCGGTACTGTAGCTTCTTCTAAGAACACAACTTAAAACTAGAGCGCTAAAACCATACCTATTTAAGACCAAAATGATCAAAATCAATGCCCTATTTATGACCAAAAGGCTGACAAACTCTACCTTTTGGGCCTGCACATACTAATATATCCCACTGAAGGAGTCACGCCATGCCCCCCAGGGTCATGGCATCATTGAACATCAAAATTTCGAAATTTTTTTCCAGGGAAGGATATCCTGAAATCCTGCTATGGGCCCACACCCAAGGACACTTAAAAGCATGCCTTCAGAACCCAAACCGCCTCCAACTTTCATCTTACCTGCTCCAGGAAACATTTTGAGAAGGCTGGTTCACATGTGCAAGGCTGTTACCTAACAATATTTCAAGGAGCCCAGAAGGGCAAAAGCCAAAAAGTTAGGAGCCCAACAGGTAATGTTTTGGGAGCTGCTGCAAAAATTTAGGAGCCCAAAGGACTTTCTTGGGTGCCGCAGGCTGCTGGGCTCCTGTTAGGCAGCAGCCTTGATGTGTAACTCTAAATTACAGTTTAAAGAGTAAGCATGTACCTGGACCTCCAGCTCTCATCACCGCTGGCAAAGCTACTGAGCCAGTAGCAGCATGGCCAACCTTGTTTGTTTGACGCT
This sequence comes from Platygyra sinensis, assembly GCA_019787425.1. Classification (NCBI taxonomy): domain Eukaryota; kingdom Metazoa; phylum Cnidaria; class Anthozoa; order Scleractinia; family Merulinidae; genus Platygyra; species Platygyra sinensis. The sequence continues at coordinate 3,921 of JAHPZR010015177.1, read as the reverse complement.
CTAAGTATGTACCTCTAAATGAAACAAAAAAACCATAGACATTCACAGTGCGGGTATTTAACAGAAAATTAACAGCTTGTTGTGAAACAACCTGCCATTTGTACATTTACAATTTGCATTTCCAATTTGCATCTTACTACCTTAATCATCTCCACACTGTAGAACACAAGGCTGCAATGATCTCTCTCCTATTGGCCCTACATGTATTTTGTGCAGCATGTTGTTCCTCATTCTGTGAGTTTTACCTCACTGAGCTCAGCCATGACAGTTCAGTACCAGGTGGGTTTTGGCCAACCAGGTTTCATTTATAATGGAATGGATTCAGTAATTCAGGGAAAATTTGAAAATATTGAGCTTGAAGATTTCATAATATGCCACTGACAGTTCTAGTCTGTACTTACTTTGATGGAGTCACAGAATCCTCTACCATTGTTGATTCCTCATCAAAGTCAGGATCATAACCTTCTTGGCCCTTTCTCTGTGGGCAAGAGAAAAAAGCACAAGCCCTTAAAAGTGATGTACTAAAACGAAATTTGAAAAGACACATATCTTTCAGAAGTTCATGTATTAATGTTTGATGGGTTGGATAACAAGTCAAAATTGATCAACACTTGACAATATCCAGATGTTCTGTCAATTTACAGTCTGTAGGTGTTGTAACGGGACAACTTACATTATAGAGAAACACATATGCCAATGTCCAGCAGCTTCAGAGTACCAAATTTGTCATGGCTATGTAACCTTTACAACTTTTATTACCAACATTGTTGGTACACAATTATATTTTATTATCATTGCAATCATTAACCAGACCTAAATAATAAGGAAAGCATAGACAAAACTGGTCTGGAGTGCTTTTACTTTGTACAGAAGTTATCTTTTTTAAATTACCTTTTTCAAAATAATATCTATGTAGCCAGCAATGAGCTGAGATATTTTCTCTCCTTCATTTGTTTGTACTGAATAATAAGACTCCAGGTAATCACCAAAATCCTGTTAAAAGGAAGTAAAAGTACATTCATTTTAATGGCAGCAAAGTACTAGCATGTAATATATGAAGTCTGAAGGCATTGATAAAAAACATACCACTTAAAAGTTAAAGTTCATGTAATAACAGATTTCAATATCTAAAGGATAGGTAACAGTAGACTCAACATCTCTATTACAAAAAGAATTAAATATAGTAATTGTAATTTTGTACAGACCAACAGTAACTTCAATCTCATCTTCTAATACAGCACTGAAATGTTAATATTTTCATGAAAGTATATAGCATATAAAAATAAAAACACCATTTCTTTTATTTTTATTTCACCTACTTGCAAATTGTACATCTACAAAATTATATTATCTGTCCTTCTTCCATGCTAAATTACAGTTCACAGTTCAAGACAATTAGTTTAGCAAAGGTTTAAACGGAGTTTGATCCTCACAAAGCAGTAACTTAATATTGATGTTAAAGCAGTTTTTCATTCAGTGTAAAATTTAACATGTTTTTAATTAACAAAACTAACAGGCAAAAAGTTGTGAGAATTAACATACCAGTGTAAAACTGTTTGGTGAAGCTGCCCAGCGTCTGACTGTAGTCAAGGGCCAGGTCTTCATCACCTGAGGTTGACACAACAAAATAGTTTATTACAGGTTTAAATTAGCATCAAATCTTACAGTAGAAATCTATACACTGTAGATATACATGTAGAGGAGTGTGGAGATACGAAATTTATCTTCATGTGTCGAAAAATATTTCACGAGCTAGCGCAATGACAGTGAAATATTTTTCAACACAAGATAAATTTTGTATCTCCAAGCGACCATGCAATTTTCTTTTTATTATGCAAAATGTTTACAATACATAACAATGCTTGTGGCGATAATCTGAATATTTCCGACTACTTTCCAAAGATTGCAGAAGACAACCGAAGAAGATTCAGATATCGTATACCAACAAATTTAAGTGAAGTTAAAGGAACAAAAGGTCATTTTTCAAAAATGATATCTTCACATGTCATATCAATTTGTTACCACTTGGTATACCACTGACTTCTATATAGCAAAAGGATGTTTTTAATAACAAAGATTTACTCTGACTAGCCTATAGATATGCTTTCATTCCAATGTCTGTGTATTGACATTTAAAAATTCTTACAGAAACATCAAGTTACCAAAATTGCAACTTTACTTTCCAGTGAAACAAAGACAAGTTAGAGTACCAGGAGGTGGCTTGTAAGCTAGCAGTCATTAAATCCCTTTTGGAATTAAAACAAGCTTGGCTTATAGATGGTAATGCCAAACTTTGATTATCACATAATATGGTAAATTTGGTCAGAAACAAAATAATTTTGAAAAGCAATTGACAGGGTAGAGATATGTAAGATAAGTACAACCCAACAGGTCATGGTATGTATACAAACCTCTTTAGTTTTCTCATCAACTCTAAGGATGCTCTCTTTTGTGACACCCAAGAGCCTGGGAACTAGTTTATTCTTTCCTTTCATTTTTTCCTGCAAGAAAGAAAGCGTAAATAAATAAAAAATAAACCAGCAGACAAACAAAGAGACAACAATGAACTGAAAAAAAAACAAAAAACAACAAGCTGACAAATTAAACAACCATTTCACCAAAACATGAACTGATAATTCAGGGCTCGAGACTAACTTTTCAGCTTGCTAGCCCAGTGGCTAGTGACAGGTTTGAATCACTAGCCAAAACAATTTTTTCACTAGCCAGATACTCTAATATCCATCATCGCATCGAGTCAAGTAAATGCTAGCCTGTGTAGCTTGCAGTATGCTTTGAATGAACAACTGACAGGTGCAAAGTTTTTGTGCCCTTGACACTCCACACTCCATGCATTTGAGAACACTCGAGAAGAAAATGTAGAAAAGAGAAGAAAATGTAGAAAACACTCGCCTGCGGCTCGTGTTTTCTACATTTCCCTGATGTCCTCAAATGCCTGTCGTGTTTTATCACAGCGTAATACACGGCTTAGGCTTCTTTATTTGTTAAGTATACGCGTCGCACAACAACCGAAAAACCGAAGTTGTCACTTCCGTGAGAATTTGTCACTGACAGAACTTCAGTTCGCAACTTGCAATCGCAAAATTATGGCCTTCAAAATGCTGATTCACTACTTCTCACGAACGCAATAATTCGTTCCATCTTAAAAGTTGCAAACATAGTTATCAATATTATATAGGCATCATTTGAATTTTTGAACAACTGCGACTTTTTAAATTTTTTCAAAGCATACATGCCCTCCAGATGTGCGCATGAAACGTAGAGTTCTACATGATTTCACTCATGACTAATCATTAGCTGCAAGCAGTTCGTTTGTTGTTTGTTGCTTTTTACTAAAGGCTGGTTTTCATAAGCGACGGAGTCGGAGTCGGAGTCGGAGTCATAATCGGAGTCGTAAGTGACCTAGTGAAAATCGAAAATCGGATTCGTAAGCAGAGTCATAAGCTCGACGGAATCGGAGTCGGAAGAATCAGAATGTCTCCATTTCTTCTGACTCTGTTTATGACTCCGTCGCTTATGATCCAGTGAAAACTAGGCTGTCGGGTCGGAAGCAGAAGCGGAAGAACCAGCTAATCGCAAGGACCATAGTCGAACATTGCCATTGGTTTATTCTCCCGCTTCTGCTTGTGACTCCACCAATGCAGTTTTCACTTGATCGCAAGCGACAGAGTCATAAGCGAAAACAGTGTATGAGATTTATTACAGCCGATATTTTAAATTCTGCACGCTTTGACTCAATTTTGTTTTGTGAAAACTTTGAAATTAACTTTAATTCATTTCCTCTGGGCCTCTGGTGCTCACAAATTTTCACTAGCCAAAATGGCTAGTGAAACGCAAAAACCACTAGCCAAAATGGAATTTTTACTAGTCTGTGGCTAGTTGGCTACCATTAGTCTTGAGCCC
>JAHPZR010015176.1:0-12500 GCA_019787425.1 Platygyra sinensis | reverse complement strand
GAGTGAGGAAGGAGTGGCACGGTGTAGGAGCCAAAAATGGAAGAAGAGAATTAAGTCAAGAAAGTCGTATTCCCCGTTATCAAGGTATAAAACAAATACGCGTAAACTATTTTAACGAATAGCGAATTACTCGGGTAAAGAAAAATATCCATTCCTTCGGGAGGTTCGTTCAGATATTACCTGATTTACATTAGGTTTCAAATCGCTGGACTTACATATTAAGTAAATCGTTATGCTTGAGTCTGAATTGTTGGCAAAGAAAATTTGTCGTTGAATTGGAGCAAAACGTAGGTAAAGAGATATCCACCGAAAACTGTTTATGGAAAAGTATTTAGTATCGGACGCTATGAGTTATTTAAAACAGTTTTAATTTCCAATTTCATGAGTTTTATTGTTAAAATTATTTTATTAAAATGCAAGTTCCCAAGGATGCTAATTTTTTTAAATTCTGTTCTTATGCTTAATTTCTTTTGTTTTGTTGCGTGAATCTTGATATCCAATAAGGAATCAGATGAAAGCAACGTGCGGTTTGGATACGATATCCAAAACACGCGTGGTTTTCATCTAGGTTTTCATTGGGTATCAAAACTCATGCACGTGACGGATTTAGCCATTTTCTATTGGCTATAAACTTATGAATTATTAATGAGTTTGAGAAGAGCGGTTTCCATATATGATCGAAACTACTGCTACGATGGTCAAGACAAGGTTGAAATTGTGCATGCTAACGTTACGATCAATGTACCGTGGAGGGAGGGGTTCACTGAGCTTTGTCTGCAGGAATGCATGATCGCAGTCAGATGGAAACCAGTCTTAACCCAGATATTGGACACTTCACGTTCAGAAGACAGCTCAGAAACATAACTTGATTGGACACAAATAAATTTTTCTTGTTTTGTAAATGTCTCTGACAACTTGTCGCGACGATTCTTAAAAAAAATAAACGTTGGCTGACATCATTTCATAATCTGTCTCACTTTTCTTTTAGAGTACACTTTTCTTTAGTGTTAAAAGCGGCTTCCTTGAGCTCTTCATTCAGTTTGTTTGTAGACGGAGCGCTGAATTCACAAAATTCACATATGTATCAAACTTATAGAGCAATCAAATTCACCTCTGTTCCTACTTCCGCCGCCGCGCCTTCGACCAATCTTACTTGATCAATAGATTTTTGTCATAGCAGTGGAAATGGCAACTATTATAAATTGACTATGATAAAACAATTTGACAGAACGGCGTATTCAACGGTATAGTGACTTTTATCTTAGAAGAAATTAGGAAAAAAGTCTTAAAAAGCTATTTCTCTAAACATCACATGTTCTACAAAATGTGTTCAAGTTTTCTCCTTGAACAAACTAACTAGAAATTAATTAACTAATTTTCGTTTCTTATAGAGTCACAAAAATTGCTTGCTCCCGCAACTGGTTTCAGAACTAATCGAGATTGGGGCAAGATTTATATAAAATGAAGGGCAAGAAAAAAAAAGAATGATTATTTACAAGGAAATTACAGGTACAACTAAACAACAAAAACAACTAGAAGTAACTAGAAGCAAACAGTGTAACAAATACGCATATAAGCAAGCGACTAGAATATTATCAATGAAATATTCTAATTCAGGCAACTTCTGTCTCAGTTGGGAGATTTCGATACAATCATCTTCACATGTAACACAACAAGGAGTAGTTCCCACAGACGTTAGTCAAGGTGACTAGTTGGAACAATCAAAGAGACTGAGATCAATCAAGTTTACATTTTCCCGTTTCGTGTATTCTTAAAGCAGTAGAGTTTTTCATCGTTCGAACACGTACATCATTTCTTGTATTTGGATGCAGCTGCCATGAGTTGCTAAGAACGCACCTAATGTGTCATCTTTCCGTAGACATATTTAATAATGTTTCTGCCCGGCTGCTAATACAGTAACTGCCTTTGATAATATAACCCTGCTTATATACTCAGATTTAGTGACTGCACCAACTTTTGACTCGATCAAATTAATCATATAGATATGTGTAGTTCTTATTTCTTTTTATACGTGTTTAGGTTTTTAGCGTGTCAAACCCAGGGCCGTACCTAGGATTTTTTGTCTGCGGGGGCAAACTCCACAAACCTTCACAGGGATCTCCCGTATACAGACAGGGTTTCTAGTCGGACGTTTTGTTTTCACCCCTATTAGTTTTCCTGGCGGGGGCAACTGACCCCCCCTGCCCCCCCCCCCCCCCCCCGCTATGTACGGCCCTGAAACCGCACGTTTATTATGTGCTTCCGGCTCGGGGAATTAGGGTTCACCTCGATGTAAAAACCTTTGAAGTTTTTCTTTGTTTTGTAGCTGTTGTTAGGGTTAGGGTCTATTATGTTGACCTTTTTTGTTTTCTTTGTTTTACGTCACTGGTGAGCGTCACAGGGTTTTACACCGAGGATGAGTTGGGAATAAGCTAAGCACTCCCTAGTAATTGACCTTAAATAAATTATTTTATCGTATCCCGTCTTAACTAAAGCGACTGGTCACTCAGTGATTTTGTATACGGACACTTACTGCTATCACCAAAGTGGTCATTACATTGTGGTCTTAGACCAAAAAGATGTTCCTTAAAAAAGATTCCAATTTTCCTAAGTGCATCGCCCTTTTCCCTTATTCTAATTTTTCGAAAGTTCTTAAAATAACGTTTGCATATGTCCTTGTTTTGCTTCAGCGCATCATTTATCTGTTTGGTTTCTTCGTCTGACAAAGATTTATCTTCAAGAAGCCGGTCAACAGGACAATACTCTGCACATGCACCCAGGAATGTGTTACATTTAATGAAGCCCTTTAAGTTTTCAAACATCGTTGCGCAATTCTGGCAAGGAGGTTTTGTTTGAAGTGTCTCTGTTTCCTCATCTACTCCAGTCCGAAATGCTTTTGATGACCATTCCTTATTGTCTGCAGTATCTAAGGGCTTGTTAAATACTATTGCCTTCTTTAGACTCGGTTTAAAATTATCAATTCTTCTTAATAAGTACAGAGGCCTTAACAACCAACTTACACGAATCGATGATCCAACAGACCATTGACCATTATGTGAAACCATCGCCAAAGCCAAAGGCCTAAATATGCTGTTACTGCCAAGTATCTTTTCTTCAGTCTTTTTTTTTTCTACTTTTTCTTTTTTGACCAGTTCCTCTTCTTCTTCGTTTTCTTTCTTTTGTTCTTTTTCTTTTCGGGCCAGTTCCTCTTCTTCTTCGGTCTCTTTCCTTTGAACTTTTTCTTTTTTGGCCAGTTCCTGCTCTTCTTCGGTCTCTTTCTTTTGTACGTTTTCTTTTCCAGCCAGTTCCTCTTCTTCTTCAGTCTCTTTCCTTTGAACTTTTTCTTTTTTGGCCAGTTGCTGCTCTTCTTCGGTCTCTTTCTTTTGTACTTTTTCTTTTCCAGCCAGTTCCTCTTCTTCTTCGGTCTCTTTCTCCTCTACTTCTTCTTTTCTGGCCAGTTCCTCTTCTTCTTCGGTCTCTTTCTTTTGTACTTTTTCTTCACTGGCCAGGTCCTTTTTCTTCTTCTGTAACCATTCTTCTGCTATTTTCTTTACTTTAAGTGCATGCTTCTTGCTGCCTGCTGGAGCATCCTCGGAGTCTAGTATGGCACTAAACTAAACGATGAAAATAAAACATGATCATTAAAAGCATGCAATCGATATTTAGGTCCGGTGAACTTTAATACTATGAAAGTATTTTACTTGATTATGCAGTAAAATTGGGTCCTGTCCTCACGGATACATTAACAAATGAGTTTGAGAAAACAGAAAAGGCACTAAACAAACGATTTAGGGCCCGTTTACACCGTTTCGGACAAAGTTTTGCATGGACTAATTTTGTTCCTGGACCGCCTGTTTACATGGATCTGTGCAAATTTTAGACAATTCGCAGTATTTTAGTAGCTATTTTACGTCTCTGTTGTGATTGGTTATCGCTAATGTTTTAAGCCAATCATGTTGCAGCTGATGCAGTACTCGGCAAATCAGACATGGCCACGGACGAAAACTCTACGTGGTCTGATAAAGAATTAAATTTGTGGCTACATGTAGATATATAGTAGAAAGCAGGAAAAGCAGAGGATGAAGATCGGAAACAATATTCATTTGCAGCAACGTGTACTGGGATTTGGTCTATTCGCGAAAGTGCGTCCCTGAGATTGCCATCCACTGCATTTAGCTGGTCCATATTGCAGGAGAACTCGCCAGAACCGTACGTGGGTACCTAGGCTTCCGCAGTTTTTTTTTCTGTCCCAGGGTCTTCTCGGTATTTAAAATGGCGGCTAGTAGCCTAATGCCATGACGAGACGACGAGATGATGAGTTGACACGACCGCGAGACGACCAGTCGAAACGATGAAATGACAAGTGGCCGTCGATAAAACCAGGAACATTGAACATTCCGGGACATCCCAGAACATGGAATAATTATCATAATTATGAGAAAAATATGTAAGATCAAATTTTTAAAACTTAAATAAAACAAAAAGAAACTGGTATCATCTCGGAAAATAAAGAAACAAAATAAAACAAAACAAAAACATGACAAAACTAGAAAGGAAAAAAAATGACGGCAATGAATGAAGACTAGCAACTTAAAAGTAATCCATTATTTTCAGTCACGTGACTATCCCTTATTCCTAAATTCGTTGTTCATAGAAAACCAAGGTGATGGCGTTCGAATTCTTTAATGAGACCGAAAAATTGAATATGGGTGCACGAGTGTGATTTCTTCATTCAGTTCATTGATTCCGTCAATTCAAAGATATATACCATTTCGTATACACCATTTCTCGTGAAAATTTAGTTTCTCCAAGAGAAAAACAGAAGTTCTTCGGTAGCTGTGAAATCACTCCTATATTTCGAGGCTTTTAAAACACAGTATGTGCCTGCTTAAATGCAAACGAATCAAGCAGGATGGCTGTTTGTGACGCATGTTATTTATCACTGTTAAGCCACGGTTATCCATAAGAGTTTTTCTGCAAGGGTGTTTGGCTATCATGTCTATGTTGAGGTTGCTACATACAAAATGTATCAGACTTGAAAGGGGAAAATATTCGTTTTTCAAATCGTAGGAAACCAGATTTATGGGGATTCCACCAAGACCAAGAAATTAAAACTGCAGTATTGAAGTGGCTGCCAAAACGCCATTCAGGCGGTACAGTTTGTAAGCGCGACAATGTAATTCACTCTGCAGGACGTTTTTTTCTTCACTTCGTCTTTGCACATTTTTTTTAGGCATCCTTCCTTGCATGTATAATTTTTTCTCCCACACTCCCACCCCCATCACTTTTCTAATGGTCCGTCCCTTGCGAAATAATTATGAAAGACTATTAGGTTAATTTAATTTGACTGTAATCGTGCAAACAGTCAGGTTATGAAGCAATTCCATGTAAAGTTAGGTACGATTTTGCAATTTTAACACCATTATCTTTTCGTGCAGATGAAAACTGCAATTCGGCATGTAATCGCGTGGTATGTTTTAGATCTCTCGCTTTCAGGTGTACATACATCCGGGAACTTTCTCAGTTGTGGTTTCATTCTTCCCCCTCTCCCGTCGCCAAACCAGAAAAATGAAACAAGAACCAGATACGTTATAAGTGAAGAGGATAAATAACTAGAAATGAATTGTATCTTTTAGAATCTATGAGCGGGAATTAAGGTTCTTGTCTACCTGATAAGTAGTAATTATTTCACAAAATGTACCCAAAAAGAAACATCTGTTTCAATTTTAGATCAGTTTAAAAACGTCCTTGCACTAAAAAAATGTAATATCTCCTTGCACTTAAATACCTCAATAGGCTCTACTAATATATTAGTCATTGAAATACATGAAAAGAAACTCACGCCGAAAGAAAGGTCAAATGTGAGTAGCGCAAAATGGTGTTGATATTGACCCAACTGTTTACACTACCGGCCTGCTTATAAAAACCAATAAAATAAAGAGAATAGGCGTTGAAAAAATGTAAAATAATCTAATAAGGCTGCCTCAACCAAGAATGCGTGATGCGTGACGGAACGGCCGGTGACGATGGTAGTGCTCAGTGCCGGAGTTACAGTCAAAACCCCTGAAGCGTTCCGCTTAAACAATGATTAATGGGTTCATTAATCCAGAGCCGCTTCGATTCTCGCTTTAAATTTCAAAAAGTCAACTGAATATTGTAATCATCTAACAGTAGCGTCTATTCGAATAGCGAATCTTGATTGGACCAATGAACAATACATCGAACGATAGTTGGTCACGCGGTGGAGGAGTCCTGAAACGAAGGCGCCATTTTGAGATCTTTCGTCTACCATGGTGTTCGTTGAGTTCACGGATGGGCAGAAAACTAAGTTGGCTCTGATAGAAAAATCAGAAGCGTTCTTGGAAAGGACGTGTTCAGATGTCAGGAAAGAAATTCAGGCAGAAATTGGGGAACTGTTGCCGCCAACATTCTGTTTTGTAATCTGGGGAAGTCCTTTGTCACCCGTTCAAGAGTCGATTAATGTCCTGCGAAAATGTGCTGTGCAAGTCAGTGTGCCCATAGTTGAAAATCATTCCGATGGCTATCCTGAAAACATTTTCCGTATTTGGAACATTTTTTTATTAGTCCAATCAACATTCGATATTCGAATGGACGGTTGGATGATTGCAATATTCAGTTGACTTTTCGAAATTTGAAGCCTAGAATCGAAGCGGCTCTGGATTAATGAACGTATTAATCATTGTTTAGGCGGAACGCTTCAGGCGTTTTGACTGTAAAGTCAGAAGCAAAGCAAGGCTTGAAAGATTTCCCTATATTTTGGCGAAAAATAAGTCTTCTCGAGTTCTCCAAGCGTTAAAACTCAATAAATCTTATCAGACAATGTCAAAAAGTTTGCTGAGAAAATTAAAACCGCACTTCAGTTAACGGATTAGATTCGTCATTTCCACACAAAATGTTGAATTTTCCGTTGAATTTTTTTTGCGCTTAAAAATTATCAGTGCCTACAACTTTTTTTACCGATAATTTTAGCTTAGGCTTAGTGCATTACGCTGATAACAGTCATCATTCATGTAGAGGTCCCACGAAAAAAAAAATTGCTTGTTTGGAGGCTATGCCACCAAAAACGGTAAAGATGTTTTTACAGGATCAGGTTAAAACGTCAAAACTTTGCTTGCGGTTAAGATAAGCAGATAGATTTTAGTTGTGTGCAAAGGGAAAAAAATAATGCAGTGATTCTGAAAGAATTAGGTTGTTTCGTTCAACGTGCGAATTTTGAGCAAGCATAACGTAACCTCCAATTTTTGGAGTTTCAATTTCCGGTTTGTGTTGGTTTCGGGCTGCCCACAAAAAAATTCCTCAAAAAAATTAAAAGAGCGAAGCTGTCGAAATAAAGGCTATCATCGTTCATTGCGTACACGAAGGTAATCCATTTTCCACGGAAATTTGAGTGGTCGGCTCTTACACGGACACGCTCTTAATTAATCTTTGCGCAGGCTAAAATCTATTCATCGCTTTGTTCAACTTCAAGTGCAGATCGTTATCTGATATTCGATCAACCTTAGTTTTCTATTGAGCCGTTATAAAGTTGACATAGGCTTGTGAGCGCACTGCTCTCTGAATCTTTGATTGCTTCTAGTTTTAATGGGTCATAGTGCCAGGCCTTCCTAGCGGAGAGCGCAAAAACTGGAGACTTAAGGACGGTGCCTACTAAATTACAAAGGTTTTTGCGCCAAGTTAGGACCACGCGGAAAAAGTAGATATTTGTAAGGGCTATTGGAATCCACAAAGAAAAATAGGGGTAGCCAAGCATTTTTTCGAGATAATTTGCCTTGAATCTCAACAAAAATGCTGACATCAGCATTTTTCTGAAAAAACCGGAAAACGATATTTCTTCACAGATTTCCTTAAAATTCGCTTTTACATACAGAAAGGCCAACACATTTAAAAAATCTTTAAACTACATGGCAAATGGTAACATTAAAATCATTTTTGTTACGTTTTTAGTGACAAAATCGTTGCAAAATCGCTTTTAACGTCTCTGACAGCCTTTCTCTGGCTCAGCTAAAATACAGTCTAAATACCTTTTGCTCACGACCAGAAACTAATCACATGTTGAATAGGCTTGCCCCTTCCATTTCGCAACAAAAAATGTAGGGGTAACCACGCGTTTTTCAAAGTTATTGATCCTTTTTGAAAACTTTTACGGTGCCCGTTACATTTTTTCCTGTCACCTCCCCAGTAAGTAAGACATTTGCGTGTCTGCGCGCGCACTACGTCATCTGCAAGTACATGTTTGCAGTTGGATTTCAGTGTAATTTTCGAAAGATAACAGCTAGATTTTCAGCTGGAAGACGTTAACAGTTAGTGGCTAGCGATATGCTTCTATTCTGGTCTCCCTGGTTTATGTACAGGTTCATTAAAATTGATTTGGTCACCGTAGGAAAATTTTGCTTTAATTTTAGTCGTGTGCTTGGTGGCGTAGTTGATTGCGTCAATGTCAGCCCCAGCGTGCGCGCGCTTAAACCATAGCTTGCGTGATGCGCAGAACGTGTGCGCACTAACAAAAGTAGGCACCGTCCTTAACAAGCAACTGATTATGCTCCTACGAACATCTCAGATGTTGAAGAAATCGGGGATCAACAATGTTTGTGCTGAAAAAAAGAGTGCTGTAAGGCCACGTGACGCAATCGGCGGGAAAGAAGAGCCTGCACTCATTATGGTCAGTTGAAGGAATACCCAACGCTTCCTATCCCTCCCCTACCCTCCCTACCGACTCCTCTATTTCGAGCTGATAAACAGTTTATATCTGTTTAATTTTATTTTTGAAAAATTTAATTTTACGTATTTTTTCATAATTATCATAATTATTCGATGTTCCGGGTTTTTAATCGACGGCCATGACAAGTCGACACGACGAGATGACAAGTTGAAGTGACGAGACGACGAGATGAGCATGCTGCCACTATTTGACGTCATAGAAATTTAACTAAAATTGAAAACTTGGGAACTGCCGAATTTGGCGAAAACAAACAACCTCTTTCACAGGGCACGTCCCTGGAACGAGGTTGTCGAAAACGAAAAGATATTTTAAGGTGAACTTTGGCCAAAAGTGTTAAGGAACTAAAATAGAAAAGGAGAACTTTGGCGAATAGTGTTGAGAAAATTAAAGTTACAAACTAAAAAATATTTTATCCAACGTGGCTTTATTTTAACCAAATTTCACCGAAAGTATTTCCTTTTTACCGATTTAATAATTTTTTTGGGCTCGCCATGATGCAAATGGGCCTAGGTTTTTGCTAAAAAAGCTTTTGTTTTCCAAAAAGATAGATTTCCCGAAGATTGGGCAAAAAATTGTGCAATATTTCAATTCGGTGTATGTGCGTAAAACAAGCAAAATTTGGACTTCTTTGCGATTACTCGTTCTCATTTTTTCTCTTGCCCCTTTTCCTTTCCTTTCCTCGGCCCTTTTTACTAATCGCTATCTTTTGCGTTGCATATTCTTTCTGGCTGCCGTAATAAGGTGGGTGTTAATATGACAAAGCCTAGAAATGGGACCTTGATCAATTATAGCATAGTGGACCATTTTACCACCATTTTGCCCCAAAACTGATAGTATTGTTTTTCAATTTGCTACATCAGAATTTTGGCGATATAAAAAAAGGGACCGTTGTACGGAATTGGGATTAAGAAGTCTATCCTAGCTGTACTAATCTGCTTAAATTGATGACGTCACGAGTGGTACAAAGAGCAGGACCACAAAGTACGCGTATATGCGTGTTGGGCGTCAAAGGGTTAACAACCCTCTATAACGAAAAGACGTCAGATGAAACTTGTGATTTACGCTTGCCGTTGTTTTAAACGTAATCAAGAAGTCCTATCTTATCAAGGTTATACAATTCCACAATAAAAAATGGGTTTCATCGGAGGTCGGCTTTGAGTTACATAGCACTAAGTATATGAAAATCGTTCTGTTCTAGAAACATTACGAAAAAAATTGTAAGCGTGAACAGATCGGACTTGTTCTAATTTCTACGAGTAGCTGAGGCAGCCAGTTAAGAAATCTTACCCATCAAAGACAGCTAAGAATTTGTGGGTCATCTTTATTTCTGTAAGTTGCAATTCAAAATTGTAAAAGTAGTTGATAGACGCTTCCGAGCTCAACCAATTTTTTCCTGTATGCGAGTCAACGATTGTTTCAAGCTCTAAGTTATGTTGTTTACAGTTCGTATATCGGATACGTAGTCAACGCTAGTCATATTTTATTAATCCAGTTTTCTCTTCCTTAAAATTAACCCATATCGTGTTAGAGTCGAGTCGCGTTTTAATTGTGCTGGTGTCTTAAGTAGTTCAGCTGAGCTGCATCAAACCCGTGTTATCAAGCTATAGTGTTTAAAAAACTTCAATGTTTAGGAAGGTTTTATCGTCAGTTCTACCAACGAGATCTGTCAGGTTTTAAATTCTGCACTATATAGTGCTCACTACAATGCGCTGTCTGTCTGTCTCGGACCTGTGTGAATTCAGTGGAAGTTGCGTGAATTATAGAGTCCTCATACCTGTTTCTGGTATACATAAGGGAGTCACATTATACAAGTAACTCCCCTTTAAGTGTGTACGTAAGGAAAATTTGTACATTATCCGAAAATGCCCACTTACAAATTCCAGGAGCTTGCTCCAAGGGTCGCACAATATTCCAGGGCGGAGTTCTCGTCTGGTTGCGTTTGCAATTCTCATCGTTTAGCTGATCAAACCGCCAGCTTGTAAGCTTTTCTGGGACGATGGCAATCAGCGCCTGAGTGAAACACACAAGTGTAATTCAAGCTCTTGTAGATCTCATGGAAATGCCCTTTCAGTAAGTCATTCTCCTGCCAGCCGCAGGACGCTTTTCAAAGATTTCCTTAGCAAGTGCTTCTAGAAGGCGTGCACATCGCTGCAACATCGCCGGTCCACACGCTTTTCGAGCCGACGTTTTTTTATTCCGTCAAAAAAGATTGTACCTCTTTCTCGTCCATTTACACTCCGTAGATTGCAAGTTAACAAACGGAATGCTTCAGTAGATTAGTCTTACGAGTGTGCCACTAATTACCTGCTGCTAGTGTATATGATAAGGCAGGTTGAAAAGAGACTAATTTGGTTGAACAAAGATTGGAAAACACTCTAAATTATTGAAAAGTTTTTCAATCTTAAGGCGACGAGTGGCTTCGATCTCCCATCACTATTTTTAAGAAAAGTTTAGTCTTCCGTCGGAGAATTCTAATTGAAAGGGCCCACTCTTATCAAGCTGGTGTTTCCATAACTACACTTGAAGAAACAGGAAAACATCTGTTTCAGAATTCATTATAAATTAAAGATTACAGAGTACAGGCAGAGAAACGAATAATTTGACGGTTTTGCCATACAGTGCCTTTCAATTCTTAGCTCGACAATGGAAGCAGAGTGCGTCAGTTTCGGTTTCAAAAGGAATTGATGTGGATTGAGGAAGGTGTGAAGCCGATAAGCGAGCGGTATAACTTGAGAAAAAGACTGAAAGCAGGTGCCGATTCATCAATGAAAATTGCACAGAAAACGCACCGGTAAGAGCTACGGTAATTCAGTATTTTTTGCCCTTCTTCTTTTAACCTGTCGAAATAGTCTTTTTTATTTTAAGGTTATATCTCCTGGTTGGGACAGACTGACTAGGTTGGCAACCTTGATTAACCTGAAAACTATTCTAGGGCGCGTTCGTTGGGATATTCCGGAAATAAGGATATATTCCGGAATATATTCCGGCTATTCTGCCCTGGAGCAGAATAGCAGGAATGGAAATCCAGTTATTCCGGAATGAGAATAGCTCCCAAACAAACGCTTACTCGCATTATTCAATTATTCTTGTTCCGGATGATCCAAACGAACGCGCCCTAACAATAACATATTTTATTATATGACTAGCTCCGTGAGCGGGTTAAGATGAACAAATACGCGCGCTGTGATTGGCTACCCGAGCGGGCACAGATGGAGCCATCTTGCCCGCTCGGACTACCCGCTGCATCCCGAAAGCAAAAATTCCACAAAAGCCATATAATAAATCCTTTATTGACCAAGTTGTTCGGTCAAGATGGCTGTATATTGGCCTCGTTCTTTTTTTTGCGAGTTTATGGACCTCGACTTCGTCTCGGTCCATAACACACGCCAAAAAAGAAAACTTGGCCAATACTCCAGCCATCTTGACCTCACACTTCGCCGGTCCAATAAAAAAAAACCCCCCCCCATACTTAAACACCACTGAGCAAACCTTTACTAAACTACTCAAGGGTTTAGGAAGTGTATATGCCTTACTTTAGTGCTAATTAGCTTATTAATTCGCTTTAAAATTTAGATCTTATCCACGTACGGAAACAAAAAACAAACGTGAAAGAAAAAGTTCACACAACACAGATCGACAAAAACGGGATAAGATGTTAGAGCGATTATTCAAATTATGTCACCGACTAAGCTCTAAAATATTATGCAAGCTAAATTTGAATTTTTCGGCCTATTCGAGCCGTCCGGCATAATTCCATCAT
>JAHPZR010015175.1:10000-14075 GCA_019787425.1 Platygyra sinensis | reverse complement strand
TTTAATACTAACAGGAAAATATTTAAATTCTTTGTTACTGCCACTTACAGCCGAATGTAAACACATTTTCTCTGCTGTCACGCGAGCTTCCCTTAGAGCGTCTGCGGTAAAGCTGTGTTGTTTTCAAGTTTGAAATTGGCAAGAATGGTTACCGGCACCAGTTGTGGTACACATTCAATGATTTTGAAATCAATCAAGCAGATTCCTTCTCGTAAAAAACCGCATCTACACCAAAGTGTTTGAGCTCTTGGGAAACATGCCACGTTGTCGGCGGAACATCAATAGAGCGAATAATGAATACTCAACGACCCCAGAATTTGGGGTACATACTTAACGCGGCGTGAAGTTGTCATGGTAACGCACACCACGCGAAACACGTCACAAGAGAAGCGCGTCGGAATCGAAACAAAGCCTCTGCCGCAAAACTAAGATCTTTGAACTGCGTTGAGTTAGAAGGTTAAAAATAATAGGCCCTGGGGAAAACTTGACGTCCTCACACTGAAAGGTAAGGTTTGAAAACAACACATCGTTGTTGACGTCGCGTGCAAATCAACCGATCAGCTGACTGAGAGAGTCACGACAGTCTTAGCCCGGTCGTTCCTAATTTTTTAACAATTTTGTTATCAGTTCACAGTCGTTTCACAGTCATGTCAGTTGTTTTGTTACTATAAGTATTTTGCAAAAATCAGTCGAACTAATTTTTTTGACCCTTAACCCTCTCTTGAATCAACTGAAAGGGGCATTATTGAACAATTGACCATTGACAAGAGAACGTTAAGATTAAGTAGTAACATAAGTAAATCTTCAGCATAAAAAACTGTCACTTGAGCTAGAACTAACTAGTGAGAGATTTTCAAAATTGTCGACTAACTGGATCGATTTTGACTTGGCCCGAAACTTTTAGAACTTGAAAGGGCAGCCAAAGTAAGCGGCTGTTATGACGTAATAGCAATAACAATGACAAATAACGACATTGTCCCTACATAAGTACATAGACACCAGCTGCAAACCGCAATGCATTTTTTAACCTTGTGAACTCCTTTTAGTTAGGGGCTTTCACTTTACGAAGTTCTTAAATTTGCATTGGGAATTTATTTAATCAAAAAAAAAAAAAAATTATTTAATCGCATACAACGTCTTAGTCAGCCACATAACCCGTTTCCTTCGCTAGTTTAATCTTGGTCCAGATTTTTAACTACAGACTTTATAGTCTCGAGCAACTGGAAAAGCCACTGATTTAAAGACGAATGATCGAATGATTAGTTTTGGTCGCAGGGAAAACCCCTTCCACGTCATAACAGGGTTATTCACTTGAGCATAACATGATATCCAATAAAGCCGAGCAGCAGAGAAAAAAATAAAAACTCGTCTTGCGCTCCGAGTTCATGTAGCGCGCTTCGCGTCCTGTCATGCTGAACGAGGTGTTCTGCCCGTGCGGAGGATCAAAACAGACCACTGATCATGATCAATCTCAAGGACCTGTTGTCCACAAACAGGGGAAGTCGTTTGACATCGGACAGCGGACGTAACATTGACGTAATCAACATAAAGTTATTAAAGCCGGAAAACACGCTGACATAGTTAACAGAACTAGAACTTCCACAGCCGAGTTTTCACCCTGGTTGCAAGTTACAAGACAAGAACTTCAAGAGTTCTAAGAAGGGAAAATTGGACCAAAATTAAGGTACTTTTAAATTAAATACTGTTACCTTATATCTTTGAAGGGTTCGTGTTGACCATATTTATGCATAATTTTAAGATAATTGTGTACGTTGCAACCTTATTACACTTTGTGGACATTCTTTCTTTTGTGCACTTTCCTATTCTTTAGTAATTAATAGTTTTTGCAACGTTAAAAAATTTCATCTCGCTGATATTTCGACAGTGAGAACCACTGCACAACGCCGTCATTAAATATTGCACATAAAATATCCAATTCCACAAACGAACTGGATGTCATGATGTAATAAAACTTTTATTTGCCCCATAGTTTTTTTTATTATATTTTGGATTCTATTATTTTGTCGACTGCATAAGGGAGTAACATTGAGGACAACGAAAAAATGAAACTTTCGTAGAGTTCTGTTTTCGTTTCGAGTCAACAAATTTGCTAGGTCTGCACAAATGATAAGGAAATGAAAATATTGTTTTGGGAAAAAATATACTGAATGAAGTTAACCGCCCGACAGCTTTGTATATTGATGATGCTCTACTGAAATTTGAAAATATTTAGCCATCTAGTTGAAATGTTCAATGCTATGCCACTCGGGGTTTGCCCTGGAGCGGGTTGTAAATGCAAATTCAGAACTTTCTAGAGAGATAAGGATTGTTTCGTTCAACCATAACATTGTCTGCCATTCTCAACTTGACAGAATTGATCGAGATGAAACACGTGATATAACACACAAACAGTGAACACACTTAATTAAGGCGTGGATATTATGCATAACTCTTTATTTTGACCAGAACAATTTTTTCGCGTTGACCACAAGTAAAGGTTAAAATTTTCTTGAAAGACGCTTAATGGCGGTATAAAACAACTGACGTTTCGGCATTACTGCCTTCTTCAGGGTGTTAAAGCTGCCACGTAAAATAACGAGATGCTGATAATAATCTCTGATATTTTATTTTTATTCTCGTTATTTTACGTGGCAGCTTTAACACCATGAAGAAGGCAGTAATGCCGAAACGTCGGTTGTTTTATACCGCCATCAAGCGTCTTTCAAGAAAATTTTAAGCGAAAAAACTGGCCTAGTTTGTCCGTGTTTAAAAGCCACTATTCCAATATATTGTATTTTGTAAAAACGAAACGTCGGTTGTTTTATACCGCCATCAAGCGTCTTTCAAGAAAATTTTAAGCGAAAAAACTGGCCTAGTTTGTCCGTGTTTAAAAGCCACTATTCCAATATATTGCATTTTGTAAAATTTAATTTTAATATCGCGTTTCAAAATATTCAGTAAATAGATGTATTTCATTTTAGCTTTTAATTGTAAATATTTCACAGAATTGTATTTTATAATGTTATTGTCTATTTTTTGTCATATTTTGCTATTTGTTAGTTTTCTCTCGGAGAAATTAGCTATAAAAGCTACTCTTAAATTCGAGACAAAATAAAGTTTATGTATGTATGTATGTATGTATGTATGTATGTATGTATGTATGTATGTATGTATGTATGTATGTATGTAACTGAAAAAGGAACTCGTATAACATATAAATAATTTTCTTCGACGAGTATTTCGCAGCTGTAACAGAACAACACGAGTTAAGACGATTTGTTTTGTTTTACCTGAGAGAAGCCAGTCACGCGGTTGGAGTCAAATTCTGGGGTTGTTTTGGAATTTAGAGAACAGCTACCGGCGAAAAAAGAAATCATGTGAACGAAAAATAAATAAATATGCTCATAAGCTTGGAACTCAGCCAAACTTATAAGAAGGAAGTTGTAACGCGATGAGGTCATGACCACAAGAGTTCTCAGTTCCCCGTCGAGTGAAAAGTGAAAGTTATAACACCGTGAGTGATTAAGAAGCTGGACTTCCTTATCATTATAAGCTCAGTATTACAGACAGCTGTTTGACGCGACACGCGACGTTCAATTTTGTGAGGCCACTATTCTTTGTGAATATTACCCGGTACTGCCGCCGGCAGCCTCTTGTGAGACTCGCTGAATCGAAACTTCTCTTTCTAGTGTCTGAGACACAACAACCTCTGTGTTGTACATGTATGCAATTTAGATAATCTCTTAATACCGGGTTGTATGATATTAAAACCAGTTAGCACCTTGAGGCAATGATAAATGGACGTAAACAGGGGCTCCTGACGTAAATCACATTCCAGTGTACTCGTTGGACTTGTCGACTGTGTAGCAAAAACGACAACAACAACAACAACGACAACAACAACAACAACAACAACAACAGCTTTATTCACCCCTCATTTATTCATCCCTTATTTAGATTAAGTTAGATTGAATTACAGTGACATAATAATTTGTTTAAAAAATAAGGGTAGCGGACAACCTGAAATAATTTGATATAGTTATAAATGCCAGGTTATCAGTTAATTATATATACA
>JAHPZR010015175.1:0-2500 GCA_019787425.1 Platygyra sinensis | reverse complement strand
TAAGCGTCTTTCAAGAAAATTTTAACCTTTACTTGTGGTCAACGCGAAAAAATTGTTCTGGTCAAAATAAAGAGTTATGCATAATATCCACGCCTTAATTAAGTGTGTTCACTGTTTGTGTGTTATATCACGTGTTTCATCTCGATCAATTCTGTCAAGTTGAGAATGGCAGACAATGTTATGGTTGAACGAAACAATCCTTATCTCTCTAGAAAGTTCTGAATTTGCATTTACAACCCGCTCCAGGGCAAACCCCGAGTGGCATAGCATTGAACATTTCAACTAGATGGCTAAATATTTTCAAATTTCAGTAGAGCATCATCAATATACAAAGCTGTCGGGCGGTTAACTTCATTCAGTATATTTTTTCCCAAAACAATATTTTCATTTCCTTATCATTTGTGCAGACCTAGCAAATTTGTTGACTCGAAACGAAAACAGAACTCTACGAAAGTTTCATTTTTTCGTTGTCCTCAATGTTACTCCCTTATGCAGTCGACAAAATAATAGAATCCAAAATATAATAAAAAAAACTATGGGGCAAATAAAAGTTTTATTACATCATGACATCCAGTTCGTTTGTGGAATTGGATATTTTATGTGCAATATTTAATGACGGCGTTGTGCAGTGGTTCTCACTGTCGAAATATCAGCGAGATGAAATTTTTTAACGTTGCAAAAACTATTAATTACTAAAGAATAGGAAAGTGCACAAAAGAAAGAATGTCCACAAAGTGTAATAAGGTTGCAACGTACACAATTATCTTAAAATTATGCATAAATATGGTCAACACGAACCCTTCAAAGATATAAGGTAACAGTATTTAATTTAAAAGTACCTTAATTTTGGTCCAATTTTCCCTTCTTAGAACTCTTGAAGTTCTTGTCTTGTAACTTGCAACCAGGGTGAAAACTCGGCTGTGGAAGTTCTAGTTCTGTTAACTATGTCAGCGTGTTTTCCGGCTTTAATAACTTTATGTTGATTACGTCAATGTTACGTCCGCTGTCCGATGTCAAACGACTTCCCCTGTTTGTGGACAACAGGTCCTTGAGATTGATCATGATCAGTGGTCTGTTTTGATCCTCCGCACGGGCAGAACACCTCGTTCAGCATGACAGGACGCGAAGCGCGCTACATGAACTCGGAGCGCAAGACGAGTTTTTATTTTTTTCTCTGCTGCTCGGCTTTATTGGATATCATGTTATGCTCAAGTGAATAACCCTGTTATGACGTGGAAGGGGTTTTCCCTGCGACCAAAACTAATCATTCGATCATTCGTCTTTAAATCAGTGGCTTTTCCAGTTGCTCGAGACTATAAAGTCTGTAGTTAAAAATCTGGACCAAGATTAAACTAGCGAAGGAAACGGGTTATGTGGCTGACTAAGACGTTGTATGCGATTAAATAATTTTTTTTTTTTTTTGATTAAATAAATTCCCAATGCAAATTTAAGAACTTCGTAAAGTGAAAGCCCCTAACTAAAAGGAGTTCACAAGGTTAAAAAATGCATTGCGGTTTGCAGCTGGTGTCTATGTACTTATGTAGGGACAATGTCGTTATTTGTCATTGTTATTGCTATTACGTCATAACAGCCGCTTACTTTGGCTGCCCTTTCAAGTTCTAAAAGTTTCGGGCCAAGTCAAAATCGATCCAGTTAGTCGACAATTTTGAAAATCTCTCACTAGTTAGTTCTAGCTCAAGTGACAGTTTTTTATGCTGAAGATTTACTTATGTTACTACTTAATCTTAACGTTCTCTTGTCAATGGTCAATTGTTCAATAATGCCCCTTTCAGTTGATTCAAGAGAGGGTTAAGGGTCAAAAAAATTAGTTCGACTGATTTTTGCAAAATACTTATAGTAACAAAACAACTGACATGACTGTGAAACGACTGTGAACTGATAACAAAATTGTTAAAAAATTAGGAACGACCGGGCTAAGACTGTCGTGACTCTCTCAGTCAGCTGATCGGTTGATTTGCACGCGACGTCAACAACGATGTGTTGTTTTCAAACCTTACCTTTCAGTGTGAGGACGTCAAGTTTTCCCCAGGGCCTATTATTTTTAACCTTCTAACTCAACGCAGTTCAAAGATCTTAGTTTTGCGGCAGAGGCTTTGTTTCGATTCCGACGCGCTTCTCTTGTGACGTGTTTCGCGTGGTGTGCGTTACCATGACAACTTCACGCCGCGTTAAGTATGTACCCCAAATTCTGGGGTCGTTGAGTATTCATTATTCGCTCTATTGATGTTCCGCCGACAACGTGGCATGTTTCCCAAGAGCTCAAACACTTTGGTGTAGATGCGGTTTTTTACGAGAAGGAATCTGCTTGATTGATTTCAAAATCATTGAATGTGTACCACAACTGGTGCCGGTAACCATTCTTGCCAATTTCAAACTTGAAAACAACACAGCTTTACCGCAGACGCTCTAAGGGAAGCTCGCGTGACAGCAGAGAAAATGTGTTTACATTCGGCTGTAAGTGGCAGTAACAAAGAATTTA
>JAHPZR010015171.1:12500-17644 GCA_019787425.1 Platygyra sinensis | reverse complement strand
TTTGGTGTCTTGTGAATCTCACGCACTCGATTATCTGGAACACACGACTACCATGTGTGTTCAAATGAAAACGCTTTACAATCTCTGATCTTAGTACGAATCGTATGATAAAAAGATCTGGTAACTGCACGTCTTTTATTTTGTCGTTTTACGGGCTTTTTCGGACTGTTTTTCGTATTTTTCTCTGTGTCTTGTAGTTTTCAAACAAATGAGATGTCTATATAACAGGCGGAATGTTAGCAGACGGTTCGCAAACTGAAAATGATTTTATTTTTCATATTAATTCTACTGTGATTTGTTTCAAGCAAAAAGGAAATAAAAATTAAAAGCTTTTAATAATAATTGTCAGATACACACTCTGCAGTAGGCGCTATCAAATTCTGAATCGATTGAGCGAAAGGCAACGAAAAATTGTATGGTTTTCTGATACCGTTTTAAATCCTTATTCGAGCCCAATAATTAACTCTCGTTAATTCGATATTGCTGCACCGTAGTGCAAGTACTGCATGTTTACTAAATGATCCTGACATACTTCCGTTTATCTAGCTGATTATTATTCGCAAACATCACTGAATATGCCGTAGTTTCTTTGTAACAAATACACAACAACAATCTCACGAAAGCCGCAATTAAGTGCTCTAGTATGTACTGTCCAATGAGAAATCGGCAATTAGGTACGCTCACGAAGCTTTATGAGCAAGCTACAGTAATTTTTTTCCCTTCATCATATTCTCTCCTGCCAGACTTACATGATAAAATCAATCAACCTGAGTTATTTCAACCGTTACAGTTGTGTCTGTAGACGTTTGGAGGGAAATAGCAGTTTATCTTCTAGCCAGTCCATTCAATGCGGCGGTCCAAGGAAAATTTGGCGGGTGTTGTTCAGACAAAACATGGCCTGTTTTAATAGCAAGTTTATTGTCCAATCCGCTCAGGGATTCCCTAAAACTTCCGACCGCAATGAAAACCATGAATGGAGAACTGTGGTCAACTGTGGAAAACAGACAAGGCGACGAAATAATGAAGAAAAACAAAATGTTTTGATTTTTTTTTTTGGTTCGTTTAATTTTCACGTTACGCTTCCTTTCAGTTGTAAACGTGGACTATTAATCAATGTATGAGCTGGTCTAAGATTTCTATGTCTCAATTCTTTTTAAGACGAAATTAATGCAATAAAGAGATGCATAGAGACTCGTACACCTTGCAAAAAGAATGCCAGTATCCTCCAAAACTGATCAGAGCCTACCGGACTCTTCCAAGGATAACTAATAATTACTATTAGAAAACAGTCCTAAGAAAGCACGCGCGCTGATTGGTTGAAAATCGTGTTTGTATAACTCGATGGAGACACAGAACTAGCGCGCGCTTGTTGACGTAGTGATGGCGCGAGCAAAGAGAATTTACATTTCGATAATCAAAGTTAACAAGTTGTTTTCCTTTTTCTCGTCGTGGTGTTTTCTAAAAGAAATAGAAAACATGTACATCGTGTTTCTATCGAGTTATACAAACACTCGTGAAAGTTTGGGAGAACTCGAAAAAGCTGTGGAAACACTCGCCTGCGGCTCGTGTTCCCACAGCATTTCTCGTTCTCCCAAACTTCCACTCGTGTTTGTATAACTCGATACAAACACGGTACATGTTTTCTATTTCTTAAACAGTAATCGATATTACAGAGTGCAATCGAGTTTTGGTAGGTTTGGTATAATAACAAAACAAATATTCTAGGGACTAGGTAGACGTGAAATTGGCCTCCCGACAGCAGTGGCGAAAACAAATTAACTGATTGCAAAGCACATGTATACGAGAGAGTTTGTACTCGTGTATTTTTGTATATATACATGTAGGTCAAGATAGCTGGAGATTGGCCAAGCTCTTTTTTGAAAAAGAACGAGGCCAATATCCAGCCTGGGTAGCTAAATTAGCGAAGCAAAGCAAATGTTTTGCAGCCCCAGTGGCTATACAAGGAAACGCTGCTCATGTTCGGAAAGCATCGCACATGCACATAATAATTAAGAAATAGAAAACATGAACTGTGTTTCTATCAAGTTTTAGTAGAATTCTATTAGTATACTAATGCAAATGCTGCAATCTGATTGGCTGAGCTACTCGTATACTATCAGCCATTAGAGTGCAGTTGGCTGTCGGTCCTCTTCGAAATGCGATGTTTTCATAGTTTTTTCCGAGGTTTTGGAAGGAAATTTAGATGTAAACGGGTAATTAAATTCCTGAGTAAACTAAATGAAGCACATTTACGGTTTCTTGACTTCAAAAACTTGAACGCACGTAAACAACTACAAATTTGCCAAGGACAGTTCGATACGCGCAACTTTGTTTAAGGGTAAAGTTCAATAATGCGTGGAAAAATCATTGGAAACCGTTATTTTTGTTAATTTCAGTTAGAATTCTACTAAAACAATTAGATTATTCGCTCTCGATTTCTATGAGGCGATAGTTGATTCGGCCTTCGGCCTCATCAACTATCACCTCATAGAAATCTCGAGCTCATAATCTAATTGTTAAATAGAAACACGAGTGGAAGTTTGGGAGAACGAGAAATGCTGTGGGAACACGAGCCGATGCGTTCTCTCAACCATAATTTCCGAATGTTTCTATTCACTTGCAATTAGATTATGAGCTCGAGATTTCTATCGCGTGATATTTGACGAGGGCGCTATCACGCATAGAAATCAAGAGCGAATAATCTAATTGTTTCAGTACAAATCTACTAGACGTTCAAACCTTTATCTACATCCTCTTTACAGGCACCTCGAAAACGCCAAGAAGCGGCTTCTAGCGTATGCAGCTACGCTACTCACTATTCATCATAGAATAGATAGTGTGAATAGCGTAGCCGATCAGAGAACGCCATTCGTGATAGGGCGCTAGTAGATTTATACTTCGATAGAAACACGGAGAACATGTTTCCTATTTCTTTTAGAAAAACACCGCAACAAAAAAGGGAAAAAATCTTGTTAACTTTGGTTATCAAAATGTAAAACCTCTTTGCTCGCGCCATCATTACGTCAACAGCTAGCGGCTAGTTCTGTGTATCGAGTAAAAGAAACACGATTTTTAACCAATCAGAGCCCGTATTTTCCTTACGACTGTTTTCTAATAAGCAACAAAAGCAAGTGACACAGTCAAACACCAACCCACGGTCTGGCCAGTACATTAAGCCTGCGCACAGCCATATCGCCCGGGCAGTGGCAGTCATGTAGAAGTCGTGGGAGAACTGCCGTGCGGCTCCCAACCAACAACTCTCACATACAATGAAAGAAGTTAAAAACTTCGTAAGCTGTGTGGCACTTGTTATTACAATAATAAAAAATGAAGGTTAAAAATGTTTCTAGAAGTGCCAAAATTAGAGTAAATGTCCAAACGTTTCGGGACTGTGCCCTTCATCAGTGGAATGTTCGTTATGAATTGAAAACGTGGAAACGTGAAACAATTCATAACGAACATTCCACTGATGAAGGGCACAGTCCCGAAACGTTTGGACATTTACTCTAATTTTGGCACTTCTAGAAACATTTTTAACCTTCATTTTTTATTTTAACTCTCACATATGTGGTATGTAGAGCTGGCGTTTATAGGGTTGCTACATAGGGTTTTTAGTTCTATTTCTGCCTGACGACTATGCCATGCTGATTAGGCTCAACAAGGCCGAAACAACTGTCCATGGCTGCCACTGCCCAGGTGATATGGCTGTTCGCATGTGGAAGGTACTGGCCAGACCGCGGGTTGGTGTTCGAGTGTGTGCGCTTGCTTTTATTGTTTGTTGTATAATATTAAGCTGATTTGGTTTCCGAAGAATTCTGGGGAAGAATTTCTGCATATTCTTGCCGCTTTGCTTTTGAATTCGTCCTGTGCTTAAGAAATAGAAAACATGTACCGTGTTTCTGTCGAGTTAACGTGAGTGGAAGTTTGGGAGAACGAGAAATGCTGTCAGGCTGTGGGAACACGAGCCGCAGACGAGCGTTTCCACAGCTTTTTCGACTGAGTTCTCCCAAACTTTCACGAATGTTTTTATGACTCGATAGAAACACGGAGAACATCTTGTCTATTTCTTTTAGAAGACACCGCGACGCGATAAACAACTTGTTACTGCTTTGATTATCAAAATGTAAATTCTCTTTGCTCGCGCCATGATTACGTCACTCAACAGCTTGCGCTATAATTCTGTGTCTCCATCGAGTTATACAAACACGATTTTTAACCAATCAGCGCGCTTAGTTTCTTAGGATTGTTTTTTAAAATACCATATGTCTCTGGCACCTGTGCATCTACATGTATTTGACAATAAGCCACTTCCTCTTTGTCCTTATTTATGTAGTCTTCATAAGCTACATCCCACAAACAAGCCTCTGACCTCATACAAGGCAATGAGCAACTCTATCTTCCTGTCCTTACAATTTTTCCTTCTTTCCTTTCCCTTTTCAATAACCCGTTTGTGGCCCTTCGATTTTACTTCGACTTCACTGTCAGCCATTGTTGTATGCTCGCCATTCCTGGGAAACATTTTTAATGAACAGTACTGGAAACTAGTCAACATTGCGCCAGGGAAACGTATGTTTCGGATCGAAGAAAAAGTTGCGTCCGGGAACTTGAAGCGAAAATGTTTTTGACCTGAGGCAAAAACATTTTCTTGTTTCCAAGGAGCAAAATTTATTTCCGCAACATATGTTTTCAAAACTAGGAAACTTTGCCTCTAACAATGTTTCCTGTAGCTCAGCCAGGCCCTAAGCTCATGTCAGCCAATCGCTAGCTTTCTCATAATTGGTCGAGAAAATTAGACTTTCTTGCTGCTTGCCGGCGCCTCGGTCTACTTTTACAACGGCCGGCTGATTAAACTGCTATCTTTTCCATCCGTTTAAGAAAAGATCTTGCAACTAAAGAATTCACAGTGGTGCATCGTCTCTGGATTTTGATAATTTGATTTCATTGAAAAGGGGCTTCTCTGTATTTGAGACTGTACAACTGTGTTCAACAAACATGGTCTTGTCCATGTAGGTGAACAATTTCCTCTCAGCCGTAGCTTTTCCTGTTTAGCCAATGAAGCTCTATCCATAATCACTTAGTTGACAAGTCTTGTTGAGTTTAATATTCAGTCGTTTTCGATTGTCGTGACTGAATGCCGATTTTGT
>JAHPZR010015168.1:0-10684 GCA_019787425.1 Platygyra sinensis | reverse complement strand
TCCAGACAATTAGCAATTCAGTAATTAAAAGCACGCATTCCGCGCAAGACATTTGCGATCGACAGCCACCCATTTAAGATTACGGGTTGATCTCGAAAAGATCGGCTTAGGAGTTGATTGATTTATCTCTCAAACTGATGTGAAAAGGCTTTCGGAAATGGCCTGCGCGAAGCTTTCAAGACTTCAACTCTTGTCATCACTATCAATGTTCAGAGAACTTTGTTGATTATTTCCAAAAGTGCCTGAATAGAGCTTCAGCCTTCGTGATAGTACTTCGGATAATGTTTTTTTGTGTCATGTTTTCTTGGCGGTCTCGGTCTGGTTCGTAATTAATGTTCATGCAGTCTTCAACTTCCAACCTTAAACCTGGGCGTCCCAGGCTAAACCGCAACAACTGCCTGATTTCCACGTAGCCGGTTTATTCTAAATTGCAGGGCGCTAAGTATTTTACTGGGCTTCTCGAAGCTTAACAATTTTTTGATTTAATTTTTGCTTTATGTAATTTAGTTTGATTTATTTTTGGGGGGCTGAAACAGCAACAAAGCCTCCTTCTGTTACTTAATGCAATCATTTTGACCTGGTTTTAGGACAAGGGATGTGTTTGTATCATAGATGCAAAGTGGAATCCCGATTTCTCGAACCCTCGACTTTTCGAACATCCCGGTGATTCGAACCGAAAGTTGTTTCCTTCCCATTAGTGGAACACTAAATTTAATTTTACCCTCAACTTTTCGAACTACCCGATCTTTCAAACCAACTCTTCTTCAACGGATTCCCTTGGAGGTTCGAAAAACACTTTTAATAGAGGAAATCATAATATTCTCAAACTAAATATTAGCGAAAGAACTTTCAAACGACATTTCCTGCTTTTAAGGCGGGGGTACCCGTGAAGGGTGTTTTGACGTCGCTTAACACGGCCTTTCTGTCAGTATCTCGGTCACGTTTCAAGCAACGCTAAATCTCTCTGCTCATTTCATTAACCACTGTTTGGCGGTTTTGTGTTAATTTTTGGGTGATTTTTGGGCATTTTGGGAAAGAGATATTTTTTCTCAAAGGATAAGTTAAATCGAGGAAAATATAAAATGTTGAAGATTTGCTGAATTTGGAAATTGCAATTACAAATGAATATATATTTTCTTAAAATAAGAAAAAGCGCCTGTGCTCCGCATGAAGTTAGCGGGCTTGGATATCTACGTTAGTGAACCCAATCACTCAGGACTCATTGTCCAGTCTGAATACAAAACATAACAACACAAAATTATTAATTTTAATTAACAATTAAAATTAACATAGCGCAAATTCCATCTGCAGATCATATGCCCTTCACACGAAAATAACATATAATGATAATATCTGGTAATATCTTGGAAGAACAATAACTGACCACAGGGAACACAATCCGGCGAATGTTAGTGACATTCTTAATATAGCAGCTGGTGTGATCGCTAGATGTCCCCGATCAGAGAAATGAGATACAGGCAGGGCATATCCGGCACCCTTGCTTCTCCTAGGTGGGTGGTGGGGGTTGGAGGACGGGGGGTAGGGAGGTGGGGGGGGGGGAGTGGAGAGAAGAGGGGGGGGGGTAAGGGAAGAGAGAGGAAAGGTGTGGCTCTGATGGTTACATAATATAGCTTCTGATGATACCTCAACTTTTATCCCACAGCAGAACTGTAAAACCGTGATCCTTTGCTGTCTATCAAACGCTTACAAACTACCGGTGCGTATTTTTGGAAATCAAAGCCGTTTCTGGGACTGAGCCGAGAAATTTTGCTATTGATTCCCAGTTAAGTTGGCCTGCGATAACAAGCTAATTGTACTCGCAGCTTACGACAGCGAGTCTCAAATGAGAAAGAAAGGGACTTTCTATCAAACTGAAGCGGTTCATTTGACCAAAGTGTTTTCGGATTTTAATAGCGAGGAATACGCTGCTTTCATGCGTTTTTTTTCCTTCCAAATTGATTCTATCTCACTAAGGGTGCGTTTCTTAAAAGAAAATGAAGATTGGATTTTAAATCCGAAAGAATCCGAAAATGGATTTTGCGTTTCTTTACCAAGCAAATCAATCCAAGATCTTTAAATTTCGGATCATGGTGCATCAAAAAAAACGCAAGTCAACAAAACTGTGCTCCCAACCTGAGCATGTTTGAGGACTTTCGTGAAGGCTGAGTCACTCTTCGAACAGATAGAACCACTGGCTCGTAGACAAGGCCCTTATACATGTACACTCCAAATACCGGCAGATTGCGAAATCTTATTTTAATTCCGAGGAATACAAGACTTGTTGACGGTTCGGCTTTGTGAAACGCAGTAGACTGAGCGAGTGAAATCATGTGATTCAAAAGAAAGAATTACCTAAAACGTAAGAGATGGAGAGTAAATAACAGCTTTCATTTGTCTTCCATTCGTCGGTGTTTTGTCAGCCGTTTCATTGAAACATTTCCTATGCATTAACAGTGTATAAACTTTGATATCGATTACAAGTTGACACAGCGTGTTGGCTGGTTGCCGTGTATCCTTGCAGCCAAGTTCAAAGTTCGCCAGCTGTTCCCCATGTCCAACAGATCCAAGGCCCTGGGAACGAGGTTGCTAGAGTCGGACTAAGTCTTTTTTAATCCACTTTTATTTTATACTATACTAATACATGGAGGTTTGTGTCTTTGACTGTAATAGCTCAAGCGAAACGATACCAGTTTTGAGTCAACTTGAACGCAAAAAAATGTTCTCATTTCTTTTCTTTTTTTTATTGTTTTCAAAAGAACAAAGGACTTAGCAGCTGCGTTCCAGATTGGATCTAAGGGCTTATTCCAGAGGTGACACTAGGGTAGGAGCTCAGCGGCCCGACTCAACTCCTTATTGGTTAAGGTCTATAAGCAACTCAGTGTAAGGTTTTTATTAGTTCATGAGTTTGACTGGCATATTTTGATAACCTCAAACAGTTATGTTTATTTCTCGACTAGAAGTTTCGATCGTTAACACGTACGCCAAATGGATAATAATCTGGCATACCATGGCCAGTTTAAAATGATAACCTTGGAAATTTTTTTACAAGCATAGAATAAATTTCTGCCACTACTTACAGATTCATCTACAACAGGTCTGTTTTTTACGGTCAATTTTAGTAAGTTAATTTTTATTTCTCTTTGGCATTGGTTCCAATCCAAAAGTGCGATTCCCCCTCCCCTCCCACACTCAATTAGACGCACAGTTTTGAATTAAAATCAGCCTTCTTTAAGGATCTCAAACCCCAAAATCATAAAAACGATTGAGTGCAAGATAACGCATCTGTTGACACCCGTGGGCAAAATAGCTAGCACACATATTTGTACTGATATATAACTTCACAAAAGTTCAGGCTTCTGCTGTAATCATCGCTTTATTTCTCCAGTTCTGTTTCGTATGGTCCCAAATTACGAGGATCACACTCATCATGCAACTTCAAGTAACGACTGGCTGATATAATATATGTATATATTTGAGGTCTATAATAAATTAAAAATCGAGTCAAATTCACCATAGCTGTCCTCAGTACAGATACCGAATTATTTGGGCACTAATATAATAGTGCTTTTTTTAAACTCGGACAGCTGGTAAGCAGGCGCTTTTATCGGTTTTTGGCAATTGCTCTATATGATAAACAATTTAATTAAAAGAGAAACAAAAAAAATAGATCAGGAAAAGTCATTTTAACTTTGAATGGTTTCAGTTTACTGTGAAATAAGGACACCTGCTAAAGTCATCAACCAATTATCGGCTAATAGGCGAGTCTTCTGCACCAAAGAAAATGAGAAGTATTTACCTCATTGATATCATGCAAGGCAATATCTATTTATTGCTCATCTGGATAATTTGGTTGGGATGGTCACTTAGTATGATCTAGGCTCTCAGTGTGTGAGGATCAAAGAATAGGACATGAAAAAACGATTGCGGAGTCTTTTCTCTTCAGTCTATCTCTTTTCCATCGTTCTGTCTTCCTCTCCAAACTGTTCCCACGCCGCTTCAATTTTTTCGTTCGCTCTTTTGCTCCACTGAGAAAAGAGAGCTAAAAACAGACCAAATTTGGCTTAACTCTTTTGCCCCAAATCCCCGAGAGCGACCGAAA
The DNA here is from genome assembly GCA_019787425.1 of Platygyra sinensis. Lineage (NCBI taxonomy): Eukaryota > Metazoa > Cnidaria > Anthozoa > Scleractinia > Merulinidae > Platygyra > Platygyra sinensis. Next base: position 6,585 of record JAHPZR010015168.1, on the reverse strand, counting down.
CGTCGTGGTTCATGCAAACTTTATCTCTAAGATTTCTTGCTGACATGGAAACGTTTTCTGGTAAAAAGAAAATGTATGACTCAAAATGCGTCTCTGCAAAACAAATTAACAGTAATCAGTGCCAAGAGTCATTACAGCAACCTCCCTCTTTTGACTCCTTTTCCGCTCCCCCTCCCCCACCCACCCATTCATGCAATTGTTGGTAAGCGAAATACACTCTTTGTTCGATGTGGTTTAGTTTACAACGCTGAGACGTGGAAGAGGGAATGACAGTGGTCAAGAGGCCAATGACTGAAAAATGTGTCAGTGATTGCCTGTACGGGAAAAGGTTCAAGCGAAAGCTTAAAAGATTATTTCCAATCCGTACTGCCCAGTCTCAGTCTGATGTATTTTGTTAAATTTTATTGTAAATCATACAACCCGCCCCGATTAGCTTTGCTATATGCGGGTTGTGTAAGCTTATAAATTTGTTTTTGTAATTTAATAAAATGATGATGATGATGATGATGACTTCTCTGTTTAAAGACATAAATCTCACCAGCTTGATGGAATGCGAATCGATGTTAGTCGATACTAACCACATATCTTATCTTTGAGGCCTTTCAATTTTTTTTCCAACAGCTTCATTGATATTTACAGCTGCGAAGTTGGTTCATCAGGTGACGTGAGAAAGAACAAAGCGGAACGCTTCGCATTCGTTTTAAAACTATGAATTTGCATGCTTCATGTAGTTGCGAGATGTTTACATTTTCATGCGTTATATGAAACAAAACAAAAAAAGCAAACAAACTCTGGAGAGTACGCAGTACGTACTGGAAATCACCTTTAATTTTTTCTAAAAAAATATCTTGTCGTATTTTGATGACTCACTTTTGAGCTACTTGGTGAACCACTGTAACTAATTTAAAACAAAATGAGAAAGTTAACCTTCCAATGATATTTTCGGAATTCATAAGGGTAAAATGGAACCCATCTTCTTTTTCGTAGCAGTGTACTGTGGGCACAAAACTGTGTAAATGTATAAGTCCAACCTTCAAAATATTCGTTTATATTTCATGAAAGGAGCTAGAATAATTATTTTCTCACACAATTACTGTCAAGTCGTTAGAACACACAGAAAGGCGAGAATAGAAAGGGGACGATTTTAAGGTCAATGAACTAACAGTCCTGACAATATGTCATTGACTGTAAATTTCATTGAGGTAGTAGTAAATACCCCTCAGGGTGACAAAAAGGAAAGAGTTTTTGCTTTTTGCATTTTTTTTCAGTAACTCCTCAGGTTTAATCAAGAAAACCTTGTGAATTAAAATTTCACCACAGGTGATCTTCGCCGGAACTTGTCTGCAAGTCAGATTTTTTCTCGCGCTAAAATTGTCCCCAAAATAAGTGCTGTAAAACTTAAAGGAATGTCAGTCCTATTTCATCCACTTTCTTATTTTCCGTTTTGCAGTAGAAAATTACCTCTTTTCCTCACTCAGTGATTTTCAGCTCTTTTGGAGTCATAAAATCAAGGACTGTAGCTCATTCGGTGAAAAAGAACCATCACTGTCTTTAACACAAAAATCCAGGTCAAAAGTAGGTTTCAGGATTCAGCAGGCGGGAAAAACTTAACTGTCCTCACGTCAATGTAAGTTGACAGGAAAAGCATTGACATCAAGCAACTGTTCTCATTAGAGATTGCATTAAATATTCACGAAAGGGGATTTACAATTCCCAAAACCATATCACAACGCAAAAAGTGAAAAATATGAAACATTTTCTGTCTCCAAGCTTCTAATTTGGCGCCAAAACTAGTAGTTCGTCGATAGTTGCCATGTACGATAGTAGTTGTCTTATTGTGAACGAAATGTTCTGTTTGTCGTCAAATTAAACCCGGAATTCTGTACTTAATAATAAAAAGATGCCAAAGCAGCTTTACCATTGTCTTTATTTCAGCTAGCGACGAAGAAAAAGGCTATTTTCGTGTCGTTTCGGTAGGACAGCTAAGTTTTGACTGCCGCACATACTGCGGGCTCAGCTACCGTATGCAAGGCAATTAATATACTGAAGCATCGAACTTCTTTGAGTTCTTAGTATTAAACGTAACTGAATAAATTCCGAAAGAAGGGACCCCATTGAAAAAGTAATATGCAAACGTGCGAATAATTCTTGAGATTATTTACCGAAGCTTTAAGGCCGGTACACACGAGGGAGCTTGCTCCTGAAACACGCTCCCGAAACAAGCTCCCGGGGAAGTACCTCAACCAGTACACACGAAGGACACGACGAGGGAGCTAAATAATGAAACAACCTGATTGTGGCATGGGAACTAAAAAAATAAGCCAATTTGAGACACGTCATTTCACGCCAAGCAAATTTCAGTACACACCAGGGAGCTTGCTCCAGCTAGTACCTTATAAGAGTTAACAAAGCTGTTTAACGTCATTCCCCAGTATTGCATTGCGCATCTCTACTGAGCATAATTTCACGCGTGATCATCGCGCGCGCATTAAAAAATGGCGGCTTTTTCTTTACGCCTGGACTTCGCCCTAGAAGTAAATCGTCATTTTCTCGAAAACGAGTACGGTGACCTATCATTTTATTCCGTTGTTTCGAATTTAATGATAAATTTCTCTATATAAAATAAGTATGGACCAATTCTCATTGTAAAACAAGAAACAATCGTCGGAAACATGAATTTAGCAAGCAATCGTGACTATAATCATCGTGCTATTATAAGGATTTATGGGGTATAAACAAGGTGCTGTTGCTCCTTAACGAACATGGGGACCCCTCATTTTTATTTCAAAATTTAAGTTTCTATAATATAAACAATCAATAGGCAGAGTTTGACAAAAATCTCAGTGCAGGTTCTATTTCAGTGGAATTTAAGATGTTATTCGCGCGTCAGAAGATCAAACTCAACAAAATCCAATTTGGTAAAGAAGGTATTCCAGAGTGGTTTTCAATACTGAGCCGATAAACAGAGTTTAGTTGATTAAGAAGCGATTACCCAAGTGTTACAATCTACTGAACAGTTTCTTTCAACTAAGGTATTGATAAAGCTGTCAAGCTCTCTAAACAAGCAAATAAATTTTGCGTTTAAACCTACGATGAATTACAAAAGTTGCTATCCTGGAGGCCTTGGAAAGAACAACAGGGACTTCAGGGTTTTTTTTGCATCATGTGAAGTCAAATCAGAAGGGATGGAAAATTCCACAGAGCAACTAAGAAAACTAAAAGTGTAGGTTTTCAAACCTATTTTTCCCCTTTTTTGCAAAAATATCAACGCCCCAAACCAGTCATTGTACAGCGACATGATCCCAAACTCTGTAAGACCTGGCCATAGAAGGAGAAAATGGCCAAATGGAGTAGTGTACTATGTATATCACAGTTCCATTGGTTACTGATATGACTGATGCAATTGCATTATTTTTCATACATGTAGACATTGTCCACATATCGAATTAGACGCACCAGTATCGCGGGGGTCACGGGTTCGAATCCCGTTGAAGGCCTGATCTTTTTGAGGCTTCTCTTTCCAATTTCTTAAATTGGAAAATTAACTGCGATGATCATTCTGCACTTTCATCTACAACCGCAGTTTAAATATGACTATCTCATATGTACTTTACATCATTTCACTTCTCATGGGAGATATGAACTCAATAAAATGAACTCCCTCCCAATGTGTGTCTTCATAGCTCAGTTGCATGGTAGAGCATCGCACCGGTATCGCGGAGGTCACGGGTTCGAATCCCGTTGAAGCCCTGATTTTTTCAGGCTTCTTCTTTCCAATTGCTAACTTTGAAAACAATCCGAGTTGCATGTGTCTTACTTAGTATTTTCGAGCATTAACTGTTGACTTGTTAAGGTGTAGCCTCTATGATAAGTGAATCGGTCGACCATAACGAGACTTTTGCATTGGACTTTCAACCAGTGACGGTGTGGCTGCAACTGAACGATCAACAGTGGTAGGCAGTGTTTCGGCTGGTGTAGGAGGGAGAACAACAGGGCTGTCTGAAGTAAGCACGTCTTGCTGTACGACAAGGCGGGCACGGCCTGCTTTTGCGAGAGGTTGCTGATTACATGAAAGCGCAGCCTCAGCAGGTCTTACGTTGGTTCTATTCCGCCGAACCAATTCGTCTGCCGTTTTAATGAGGTACGAGCGCGATGTCACCTCATTTAAGACCTCTCCAAAGTTCCATCTTCCATCCCGGTTTTGATCATTGGGTTTGCTATTAACGAATTGATCAAGAATCAGCGGCGCTAGCTTCGTACTCGCAGTTTTGTCAGTGAGATTTTCCTTTAGCTCTTCTGTCACTTGTGGTACAGACTGGCGTAACAATAGGGACCTTAAGCATCGACAACGAAATGGCACGACGACGACGGGCGGAAGTAAAATTTTCCCGCGCAAGGGTTCTGCGCATGTGCGATATTGTCAAAACGTCGTCTAGCCTTCGTCGACGACTGAATCTCAGCAGATTTTCGTTCTGGTGAAAACGTAAGTAAATAACTAAAATTTTACATGCTGATAAACATCCATCTCCACCTTCCGTTGTAATGATTGTTTTTTGTATTATTTGCGGACCAGTGGAAGTCAAAAGTTTAGCACTTTAGCGAATTTCAACAAACTAAAATGACTTTTCTTTCAGAAGGATCCGAAGCCATGGCCGGCGAGCAAGAACCAGTTTAACGAACCTATGGATCATGTCCCCATATCTGCATGGGAATGAAAGCCGCTTCAACAGCATACAGAGACCTTCTAGTCCATCACAAACAGAGCGCTGACTACAAGTAATTATGTCAGGGATTTGCAAAACTTCCTTCAGAATTCGTATATCCCGTTTTCCCAAACGAAACTCCATCGAGCTCTTCCAGGTCAAAAAACGCGTACGAATCATACGGAAAGTCGAGGTTTTTCGATGCAAAGAGGTCGTACAGAACAACAAATTCATCATCATCTATAAAGCAATCGTTGTGATTAATTAGAAGCAGATTTCGGACGTTTTTGAAGGCCATAGCGAGAGCAACTAGTCCGAGAACCAAAGCTCGTCGTCTCCTCAAAACTAAGAACGAAACCCTCGACCCAATCCTCCTTGGGTTGCGAACGTCGTCGTCGTGCATTTCGTTGTCGATGCTTAAGGTCCCTAATGATTAAGAAACGAGTAGACTTGAGCTTTGTGCAACGCCACAAAGAAATCTGCGTGCTAGCGAGATTGTCATAGCCTGAGGCGGTGTATTTCTGTGTTCTTAGAGACCAGTAAGCAGGTCCGACGTTTTCAGCATCTTTTTAGCTTCCTTTACCACGAATTCTGCTCTGCCGGTATACGTAGCTCTCGCGTACTTGAATACGGTGATCCAATAATCAACTTAAAATCATAAGCCTTGCGGAAAACCGTAGCGGGAGAAATATGTTTTGCAGAGATAAATATTTGAAGAAAGGGTTAAAACTGGCTAAATTTAAAGACCAATTAAGAACACGTTATCATTCTGAGACCGAAAATGCCACTGTAGCACATCGCTACACCCAGGAAGACGCAAAAGAAAAACTTGTAGAATGGCAAAAGCTTGAATCTCTGACTGACGCAAATTTGAATTCAATAGAAGTTTTCGCGTGAAAAAACACGTAAAGATTTAACAGAGCGCCAAATTTGGCATCTTTCAAAAATCAATTAAGCATAATGTCCAATTCTGAGGCGGAAAGCGAGAATGTTTAACCCACGCACTCTCCAATTGGAAAGAATTCCGGGAGAGAATTACAAGTGTGAAGATTTAACGGAGGGCTAAAACTGACATCTTTCGGAAATACATTAAGAATAATTTGGGATCCCGATACCAAAACGGCGAGAGTGACACGTCGCTAGACCCGGGAAATTTAACAAGCCAAAATATTAATGGTTTGAGGTGAAGATTTAAAGAAGCGCTAAAACTGACTAAATTTGAAAACCCATCAAGAGTACTTTACCATTCTGAGATCGAAAACGAGACTGTGGCACATCGCTTGAGGCAGGAAAGTGCAAAAGAAGAAAGTAGAGTGACATGGGCTTGAATCTCTGAGTAACGCAAATACAAATACGAATTCAATAGAACGTTTTGCGTGAAAAACACTTTTAAAGATTTGACAGAGGCCAAAAGAATTCCACTCGTGATTACATGTGTAAACATTTAACGGAGGGCCAAAAGTGGCATCTTTCAGAAATCCATTAAGGATAGTTTCGGATTCCAAAACCGAAATGGCGAGAGTGACACATCGAGAGACTCAGCAAGTCGAACGAGAGGAGAAAGCAATGACTTGGGCGAGAATCTCCAATCCATTCATTGTCCAATTCGTTATTGAAATACTACGCGAGAAACGCAGAGGTCAGGATTTGAAGAAACGCTAGAACTAGCTTAATGTGAAAAGCTATTAAGAATAATAAAACGTACCATTCTGAGACTGAAAACGCGACTGTGGAACATCGCTACAGGCAGGAAGACGCAAATGAAGAAAGTAGAACGACACGGGCTTTTATCTCTGACTAACGCAAATACGAATTCAATAGATTTTTTTGCGTGAAAAACACTTTTAAAGAATTAACAGAGCGCCAAATTTGGCATCTTTCA
>JAHPZR010015167.1:32500-54690 GCA_019787425.1 Platygyra sinensis | reverse complement strand
ATAGGGGCTTAAAAAACACCTCGCCGCAAATCCCATAATCTCTTAAATAAAATTTGCTTTAAGTGCAATCATCGCATACTATTTTGGCGCAAACCGCGGCTCCAAAAGTGCCCGCAAAGCCGAGTTGTGGCAAATTTACCAAAGACACCTAAGTCGGCCATTTTCTGAGATTTTGCAAAGAGGGGACCAAAGCATAATCGCCCAGGAAATAGGCCGAAATTTAAGGCATGAAAATCACCTTCGCGCAAATCCCATCATCTCTTAAATAGAATGCGCTTAACGTGCAATTTTCAAACAACATTTTGGCGCAAACGGCGGCTCCAAAAGTGTTCGCAAAGCCGAGTTATGACAAATGCGCAGAAAACACATAAGTCGGCCATTTTCTAAGATTTTGCAAATGGGGGACTAAGGCAATCTCCATCTCGCCGCTCACATTTCACTGAGAACTGCAAAAACGAAAGACACTATCTGTAACTACTGGTGTAGGAACTCACGTAATGATCGAGGTATATCAAGTTATACTCAAATTTAAACTACAGTATAGTACTATAATTTATAAAGTTAGCCTAACAAAAATGTAAGCTATACGCAAGCAAAATTGGCACTCACGTAAAGATCCGGCTAGTTACCAAGTAAGGTAAGTAGAGCCTATACCAAGTAGTTACAGGTACGGTCCCAGCTGAATCTGCAAGAATGCCAGTTGCCGCTTAGAATGGGCATTTTGCACGATCCGGGACGGGACGCAAAAAACGCAGTGGGACCTCCAAAACAAAGGAACTCTTACCAGTCCAGCTCAACTTTCCTTTTTTTTAAAGTCCCACTGTGTTATTTGGGTCCCAGCATAATTTATTCCGTACCATGTGACCGGATCGTCCAAAGAGCCTGTTGCACCAAACGATCAAACGAAGTAAGACTCCAAGATGCGTTTTAATTTGTACAAACAAGACGTACATGAAAATTAAAGCTCTGCGCCAATAAAAAACGTCGACTTTTATACTACAGGTCAGTAAATTACAAACATTTTGCTGTACAAACTTTTTAACAGAAGCAAACCCGGAAATAAAGAAACAGTGGAAACCCGCTATAACGAAGTGTCACGGTACCGAAAAATATGTTTGTTATAGCGAGGTCTTCGTCCCCGTTATAACGAATTATCTGGTTAACAACAAAAATATTCGTTATAGCGGGGTAACCAAGCTGAACCACGCTGAACAATGGATATATATACCACGCAAAACAGTCTACAGACTTGCGCGTGAACAGCTACATTTAAATAAAGCAAAGCTTTGAGGGTCAAAATAGGAGCCGTGTTTGGCTTATAAATCATTTGTATCATCATGTCGTTTTTACTGACTGCGAGCGACAAGACAAAATATTCGTTATAGCAGGGTAAATTGTGCGTTGGGACCGTCAAAATCAATTCGTTATAGCGGGGTTTGTTTCCATATATTTTACTGTAAATCTGCCGGGCTTTCAAATGTAGTTCGTTATAACGGGATCTTCGTTATAGCGGGGTCCCACTGTAGTACACTAACATCCATTACACAGCCAGCGGACATCTTGAGAAGCTAACTCTTCTGTTTGAAGGCATCAAATTTTACAACACAGTCACGTATCAGTTCATACATAATGAAACTATGTGGTTTTACACCGGAAGACCAAGAAGTAAACAGGGTTCAGTTCAATAAACCTTTTACAGCTCTAATTCATAAGTGAACCTATTGTTTGCTAGTTGTACATTACACTTGAAAGAGTTTAATGGCATTGACCCCAGAATGTGCGTACAAACTAGCAGTCTTAATCTTGAAACCCTGTTACTATATACTTTTTTTTTATAGAATTAATCACCAAGAGGATTGGTAAACAGACTTTTTCCAAGTATTTTCTGGCTACGACGCGAGTGAGGAAAACTACTTGAACCCATTTTCCTGGCAGCTGAGTCGAGACTTAGTGCATTAAGTGTGTTTTCCTTGATCGAGGAGTTGCATCCCCCCTGACCCACACAAATGCGGTAAGGCTGCCATAACATGTCCTTAAAATACAGGCATTACTCTCCTTTGGTAAATGAGGAAATGGGTTCTATTCTAATACAATCAATGTCCATCAATATGGCCGCTGTGACAGAGCTCTATTTAACAGAGATTTATCTTTATGGAAAAGCAAAACACATTTTGTTTAGTTATCATTTGTTTGTATTTCGAGCCATTTGCACTCTTTTGGAAGCTCAGATGCAGAAAATATCTTGGCCATCCAACCAAAGCCTCTTTTAGCTTGTAAGTATATATCTGCAGGTCGTGCAGTTATTCAAAGATGTGGGCCCCAGAGATATTAGGTGATTTGACCACTGTATGTGTACTATGTCAGTACTCATCATCATCATCGTCATCATAGTAGTCCAAGTCCGGATCTGCATCCAGTGTCTGAAAGTCCACACGATACCTCAAAATACCTGAAGGAAACAACACAACGGTTATCACACTACAATCAGACCTTTCAGTTAAAGAACAAGTACCTACATGTGCATACATCATTACATGTATGTAACTTCAGTGGTCCACTAGAAATTTCAGCTCAGGGTTCGTTTAGCATTTATTTAGGTTACACCATACATGTACGTATAAATCAACTCTTTAGGGCTGTTTTAATAATACTGCAGTCATCGTCTTCTAACTATAATAATGGCTGTTTGCAGACCACTAAAATAATGATCATTACATGCTGTTACTGTGACCAGACAACGTGATAGTGATAAAAGAGCCCGCAGCAGACTTCTTCTTGAGAATCGTGGTGTAGTTATTTATCTCCAGTAACAAGACAACTGTGTGTGCAGCAGTACAATGAGAAGTCCATACCTCCAATTCCACCAAAACCTTTACAAAACTGTGCTCCTTCTTGAGATTTATCTGTTATGATTTCAAGTGTTGCACCTAGTCGACAGAAAATTTGATCAGGTTAAAATATTTTTCACCAGAGTGCATTGCCAACAAGGAAAATTAAGCTTGAGCAGCAGGTCTACATCTTCAAGTTTTGGAACTAAACAGCATTAACTAACACATGCCTATGAACCTACCAAAGGTTTTATAATTGTTTGCCAGCCACTCCAAGAGAGGAAGTTTTTCTATTAACTCCAATTCTACTCCAGTCTGTGCAAGATAGAGAATACAGCAAATGGTTGAGGAGATTTGTCATGTAATGTATTTTTAACACTGTCTAGCGAGGGCAAGTTTTAGTAGAAACCTTTATGTTTTTCTGCCTTGAGCAAACGAGTCGAAGACATCTCAATTCTAAAGGCCTGATGAAAAAACCAAATAATAGAGAGGCGCAAAAACTCTGCGACAACAAAAAGATAAGGATTGTTGTGTACATGTACCTCACTGTCGAGAGAGTATGTCTTGTCTTTCTCTTGTTCAGGATTAAGATGTAGGATCTTTTCCTCTGAGAATGAAAGGTACAAAGTAATAATTAATTTACACCTGACTGTACAATGTATACAGAGTACCTGCAAAAGATGTAAAGCTACATGTAATCAGAGTAGTTAGCTAAAATTTTATGCAGTTTAATGCAAATTATCAACCACACGTTCCCATGTCAGCAAACATTTTGAACAAAACCTTTTGTGACTATGCCTGAACTTTGTAAAAAATTTAAGACAGAATCCCCCAGACATTGGAGTAACAAGTGGACAAAAATCTCGTACCAAGATTATTTACATTGTATTGCAAACTTCTGTAGGGCTCTTTTAATTATCTTCTCAAAACAATTCATTTCTAGCAACACCAAACGTTGAAAACGAATGTTGAACTTTGCATGAAACGCTTAAAAGTTCTGGTGAAATGAAACTGATGATGGAATTTTGCCTGTGTTTCCACAAAATCACTGAACTTTGAAATTTATTTTCTCTCGTTCCCGTGGAAAATTATTTTTCGGTGTTATTTCAGGCAATTATTTATGTATTTAGCTTTTAAAAAAGTAAAAATGACTGTAAAATATTTAAAATTACTCTGGTACAGATTTTTGTCCACTAAAACCTGAAATTGCTCCATCTTCTATCGGATTTCGTCTTAATTTGTTTTACTTTCACATTGGGATCCAAGCATAATGGAGTAGGGAGAAAATGATATAATCCAAAAACAATAAATTAACTTACCATCGGTTTGGTGATTTTTTAAAACAATGCGATGGATTTCCAAATTCTCCCATACAATGAGTATGTCCACTGCTCCCATTTCTAGGCCCTGGAAAGTAAATATTTTTAAAATGTCCAGTACATTACAGACTGAGCATACAATGTTACGTTTTTTCAAAGTTTCCGCACAAAATTTTTATCATCGTTTTACGAGATATCATTGGCTTAGAAAATTTCCTAGTTTCTTTCAGCCTACCACAATCACATCGTGTAATTTGCACTGGTGTTACACTTCAACTGCACTGCTCTCAGCCAGTCAAGTAATTATACGGTTTTTCTTGTTCAATTTTAAATTAATTTGCGCTTGAAATTTTAACTCACTTGTGTAAATTAATTACAAATTGAACTGGAAACTGTATGATTACCTATTCAAATTTCAAGACAAGTACAAATGACCACTATATTTCAGTTACAAATTTATTTTAATATCAAGTGCGACATACTAGTGATATGCAATATACCATACGGAAAAAGACCATGAATCTGCTGACAAACCTTCAAAGTGTCATCCACACCAAAGCAATATTTTCCAGTGTCTTGTGATATTTCATCAAAGTATCTTCCTGTAAGTTAATAATAAATTGTTTTAAATTATAACATTGATGATTGTGATGCCAAACCAAAGTCAACTTGGCTCGTATACAAGAAATGAGCATGCACTACTGGAATATGATGCAAGCACACATGTTGTATTCAGTTTAATGTGATTAATATTAATTCACCTATAAGCTTCTTTTCTTGAATGAACTTGACATTTGCAAGAACCTCTGACGCAAGCTCAATTGCCTGAAATAAAAAACCGACTTACAAGTTTGCATCATGTATGAAATGACGCTGAGAGATTCAAAAACATATATACAAGGGTAAATGTATAGTGTTCTAGTCTAATCAGTAAACGCAGTGTGAACTGCCTAGTTACATGAAATTACAGGGACAGGACTGGAGATACTGATCATGTTTAACTGCAAGAAATAAAGATTCACCCTTCTATTTGTTGTTAAGATATGCATTTAGAAACTGTGAAGTGCTTTCTGATAAACTAACCTGATTAAAACCATTTTCACCACCATAGGAAACATCTACGAGCTTCAACACTTTACTTTGTAATCTCTACAAACAAACACACATTCAAGTAACATTAATTTGCTTTGCAAGGTTTACACAACAAAATCAGGATAAATGATATTAATTTTTATTGCAAAAAGACATGTTTGAGCCCGCAAAATTCTCCAATGTGTGGATATTCTGCTCAGTAAGCGAACAGACAATAGAGAGTGAAAAGACTCAATAGGCTACAAAAACCTGGTTACTCTAGACAGCATAAAACCACACATGTTATCACTGTAATATGCATGGGGAACAGCTGCCATAAGTATCAACACAGATTGTATACTGCTAAATTTAACCTAGTTTATCCACAAATTAGACATGTATATAAGTTTACAATATTTCAAATCCTATTATTTCCATATAAAACAACTTGCATGTGTGTAGCAATCACCTGTAGCTATATATTTCTACAGCGTGAAGCAACCACGGGTACCCATACTTGTCCACTTCGGGTTACCCTCAACACCTTGGTCACATTTACATGTAATATTTAAATAATTAAGGACTGCATTTTAAACTGGCCCTAAACAGGAGGAAAGAGGCACAGGGTTTTGCTCAAGATTATTGTAACATGATGCAGTGAGCTTATAAATGTAGTTACATGCACCTGTACATGTATATCTCAGACTTGAACTTCTACTGTAAATCCATATCAAGTACACTAAATAAATGTCTTCTAACAATATGTACTTTTAATTACCTTCCACTTTATGTGCCTAACATGAAAACAGATTTTCTACTCTACAAAAACTGTCAGGTGATCAAAATCCCAAACTTACCTGATCAAACATATCTGATTGACTTAGTTCAGTCTTGAAGTCAGCTGATCCAGCCAAAATTAGACCAGTAATGTTTGGCTAACAAAAGAAAAAAAAAACATATCAATTTAAGAAATATATTGGGCAGGCATGATTTATTTGTGAAACACCAAATCTAAAATGCTGGTTTTTCAGATGGGAGGAAAACTAAAATACCCCCAAAAAACAACATCAGAAGAAGGCGAGAAACACAGAACTCAACCCACATATTACCATCCTGCTTGCATAAGAAGTTCTTTAGATCACTTTTTTTTCTAAAGTAACATTAGATTTTTACATACTCTGTCATTTGTGATGAAGAGCTGAACAGCAGTCTCTGCAACTTTTCTGACATAATTGTGACGTTTCTCCATTCTCAGTCGAGCAAAACGCAAGGCAGACTGGCCACCACGGCCTGTGGAAAAGGTTTAACAACAGATCAACATCATGTTTGAGGTTTCAAATGGTGAATCTAATGTGCTTAATGGATAAATCAATTTTCATCAGGTTTTTAAGGCAGATATACTGACCATGTTTCTTTGGTAGATCTACAGTGAACTTGTGAAGAACTTCTCTTGTGTTTCCACAGAGTGTACCAAACAGTGCACCATTACCGTCCATCACAATGAACCCAAACTTATTATCATCTGCTAGGAGAGCATTCAGGGCCTAAGGGAAAAATAAACTGCTTGAAGACAGAACTTGTATAGTGTACCTTTTAGATAAGAAAGTTTGAATGCCACTACTTTAATACTCACCCGCTGAAAGCTCGGCCTAGTGCCCTTTATTTCTACTCATGCTATTGGCCAGAAACTCCATAGTGAAATAAATGTTTTTTTTTTGTGCTACAGAAAATGAGCTTATTTGCTGTGTGGGAAGGCTGGATGAAATTTCTGACTCAAGTCATGAGGTACGTGTAGAGCTGGAGAGCCCTCCCTAGACCAGCTCATTATCATTCCATATGGCTCAATATACATGCATGACAACTCATTTGGCATTGGCTTAGACTGCAAGATTCTGTCAGCAGGATTTTACCTTGCTATTATGACATAATTAAATACTGCCGTTCTTTAATACCAGCTCATTTACAGAGAAATCAAACCTTTGCCCACATTAGGTACGTGTACGATGTCCATACAGATGCCTTTGGGTAATGTAGTCTGACAGTAAGCAGAGTTGTTCAATTTAATTCACACCTGTCTGCTAATCAGACAAACGCATTTCTCTTCTTCCATATCAAATCCAACAAGCAACCAATATTCTGCTTTTGGATGGTGCATTCTGTTAAGTTATGGAAGTTCAGTTTGATGTGTAATGCGGGTTAGGAGAGTATATAGATTTTGGATCGTGTAGAACAATTATGAAAGCTACTTGTCCATGCATGCATATCACTGCTACAAGCCATTACCTTTCAACACTGCATGCAACTAATATTACAGAAACTAATTATTGTTTCACAATTTGTTAAACATACCTCTGTGTGAAACTTGTTATCACATAGATACAAAGATGTATTGATTGGTTTGAAGGGCTCAAAGTCTATGTTGACTTTCTTCTCCTTCCCATCATCAGTTACAATTGTTCCACAGTAAACAACAAGACCATTGGCAGGAACTGACAATGAGAATTCAAACAGTACTGGCATTACGCCTTGCAAACACATTAAAACAAGGATTTCCCTCGTCCTCCTTCTTTCACGAGGAAGAGGAGGAGGATTGCATGCAGGGATGGGCCTAGCATGACATGGACAGATGGAAGGAGGCATACATGTATATGTACAGTATGGAAGATGGAGGGGAGAAAGGGAATGTTGGATTGCAGACAGTGCCAAAATTTCAGGTTTTTTCTATATATTTGGGGCCTAGAAGTGTAGTGCTAGCTACTACCCATAGGCATTCCCATGTTCTCTGACATCAACTGTTGGTGATGACACTGCCTTGAGAAAACCAACCTTTAGAATAAAGCTTCAGTCTCTGTTGTACTGATGTGATAGCACTAAGAACTGACAACCTGCAAGAAATGAAATAACATCATGTAACCTTACCAACAACCAACAAAAAAGAGAAAGACAATCAGCTTGACAAGCCATCTGATAGAGTGCAGAGAAAAATGGAAAATTATGCAGAAAAGACACCAGATTATGGGGAAATTTCTAAATTATTACGACTGTTCACTTGGCATTTTTCAATGTATAAAATACACTTTAACGCCTTACCGAGAAGTAATTAGTCCTTTATGATATGTTTGACCCTTTGTTGCCATTCATGGGCAGGTCTTTCTTTGTTCGACACAGTTTTTCCATTAGTTTTGTCGTGAGTTTCTCCGAAGCTTAGTAACCAGGCATTAAATCAGATGAGGAAACCTGGCCACCGAAAGTCTCAAACTAGAACCCAGGCCTATCAAAAGAAGATACATGGAATGCCTGGAGGTTTAATTAAAATTGTTTACGAACAAAGGAGTGTTTGTGTCCCTGTTTTGGGTTGAATAACTTCTTCAAAATGATCAATCTCTTTGCTATTTTTGCTACTGAGGATGGCAAGTAGTTGCTTTCTCACTTGTATGTAGCAATTTCTAGTTTTATGTGGAAAAATGTCCCAAGGATGAGGAAGTAGGTGAATTAAGCAGATCTGCACCACTGCATCCTGTCAGATGCCCTGGCTTGAGGAAAAAGTTACCTGTTGACTCGACTCTTGATATTTGACGCAGTGCCAAACTCATCAGCTAGCATCTTTGCTACACGAGAGATTTGATCTTTTGGAGGGATGATTAACGAGATCATGCTTGTTCCATTTCTGAAGAAAAATGATATTAGGAGTCATATACAAGAATTTCATGACTTTTTGTTTTAAGAAATCACATGTATTGGTACATGTACACACTTTATGTTGTATATTATTTGTAGTTTTCCTCTAGTCTAGACTCCAAGGCCCAATTGTTTGATGGCTGGAAAATGGTATCCATTGGAAAAATCACTATTTAGTGGATAAATGTTGCCACCGTTTTCGTTGATACGCGACTTTCGAAAACAAAACACCTGCAGAAATGTTTCCAAAATTTCCGTAAATCATACATGTTATCGACAGATCGGATCGAAATCCACCAATCACAGCCTGCTAGCATGAAGTAAAGAAGGTCTGAAGGTCATACTAATGGCTGCGATTGGTGGATTTCGATCCGATCTGTCGATAACACGCAAGACTGACAGAAATTTTGGAAATGTTTCCACGGGTGTTTTGTTTTTCAAAGTCGCGTATCAACGAAAACGGTGGTAAAACAAACCAGGCTATCTGCTGGATAGTGATTTGTACCGTGGATAGCATTATCCACCTTTCAAACAAGATTACCCAGGCCAGAATAACAAGTTAACATAGCCTATACAACTGCTGTAAATCCTCGAGAAAGCACCCTCCTATCAGCCAAAATTAAACACAAGTACCCCAACCACCCTTGAAAAAGCCCCCCCCCCCCCTTGAATAAGTACCCCACCTTCTCCTCAATTTGAGATAAGCACCCAGACGTTACTTCGATTAACAGGTCCTATTCTGTATGTATGTGTAGCTCCATGAACTAGATGCTGCTGTTTCAGTTTGCCTGCAGGAAGGATGGTCTTCATCACATGGCACTATCTTTTACTGCCCAGGTCTGTTTGTTCAAAATGGCAGCATTTACTGCTAGAGTCATTTCCTTTTATCACCATCATGCTTTATCAATAACCCATATACTTCATGTGTAAATTAGATGCTTTATCTTGTTTACACAGTCTGTAGTCTGACAGTAAGCAGAGTTGTTCATTTTGTATCACACCTGCCTGCTAATCAGACAAACAGATTTTCTCTCCTTCCACATGTAATCCAGCCAGCAACCTGCTTTCTGCTTTTGGATACTTGATATTATTGTGGAAGTGTAACAAGTTCTGACCATACAAGTTCTCATACCCTTAAGTTATTAGATTTGTATTGTTCTGGTGACCTTGTTTTGATACAGACCTCACTGTTTTTGTTCTGTAAATCAAGTTGTTCTTATGCTAACTAGTTGATTTACATGAGAAAAACAGAGAGGTCTGTATCAAAACAAGGTCACCAGAACAATACAAATCTAATAACTTAAGGGTATGAGAACTTGTATGGTCAGAACTTGTTACACTTCCACAATAATATCAAGTATCCAAAAGCAGAAAGCAGGTTGCTGGCTGGATTACATGTGGAAGGAGAGAAAATCTGTTTGTCTGATTAGCAGGCAGGTGTGATACAAAATGAACAACTCTGCTTACTGTCAGACTACAGACTGTGTAAACAAGATAAAGCATCTAATTTACACATGAAGTATATGGGTTATTGATAAAGCATGATGGTGATAAAAGGAAATGACTCTAGCAGTAAATGCTGCCATTTTGAACAAACAGACCTGGGCAGTAAAAGATAGTGCCATGTGATGAAGACCATCCTTCCTGCAGGCAAACTGAAACAGCAGCATCTAGTTCATGGAGCTACACATACATACAGAATAGGACCTGTTAATCGAAGTAACGTCTGGGTGCTTATCTCAAATTGAGGAGAAGGTGGGGTACTTATTCAAGGGGGGAGGGGGGGCTTTTTCAAGGGTGGTTGGGGTACTTGTGTTTAATTTTGGCTGATAGGAGGGTGCTTTCTCGAGGATTTACAGCAGTTGTATAGGCTATGTTAACTTGTTATTCTGGCCTGGGTAATCTTGTTTGAAAGGTGGATAATGCTATCCACGGTACAAATCACTATCCAGCAGATAGCCTGGTTTGTTTTACCACCGTTTTCGTTGATACGCGACTTTGAAAAACAAAACACCCGTGGAAACATTTCCAAAATTTCTGTCAGTCTTGCGTGTTATCGACAGATCGGATCGAAATCCACCAATCGCAGCCATTAGTATGACCTTCAGACCTTCTTTACTTCATGCTAGCAGGCTGTGATTGGTGGATTTCGATCCGATCTGTCGATAACATGTATGATTTACGGAAATTTTGGAAACATTTCTGCAGGTGTTTTGTTTTCGAAAGTCGCGTATCAACGAAAACGGTGGCAACATTTATCCACTAAATAGTGATTTTTCCAATGGATACCATTTTCCAGCCATCAAACAATTGGGCCTTGGAGTCTAGACTAGAGGAAAACTACAAATAATATACAACATAAAGTGTGTACATGTACCAATACATGTGATTTCTTAAAACAAAAAGTCATGAAATTCTTGTATATGACTCCTAATATCATTTTTCTTCAGAAATGGAACAAGCATGATCTCGTTAATCATCCCTCCAAAAGATCAAATCTCTCGTGTAGCAAAGATGCTAGCTGATGAGTTTGGCACTGCGTCAAATATCAAGAGTCGAGTCAACAGGTAACTTTTTCCTCAAGCCAGGGCATCTGACAGGATGCAGTGGTGCAGATCTGCTTAATTCACCTACTTCCTCATCCTTGGGACATTTTTCCACATAAAACTAGAAATTGCTACATACAAGTGAGAAAGCAACTACTTGCCATCCTCAGTAGCAAAAATAGCAAAGAGATTGATCATTTTGAAGAAGTTATTCAACCCAAAACAGGGACACAAACACTCCTTTGTTCGTAAACAATTTTAATTAAACCTCCAGGCATTCCATGTATCTTCTTTTGATAGGCCTGGGTTCTAGTTTGAGACTTTCGGTGGCCAGGTTTCCTCATCTGATTTAATGCCTGGTTACTAAGCTTCGGAGAAACTCACGACAAAACTAATGGAAAAACTGTGTCGAACAAAGAAAGACCTGCCCATGAATGGCAACAAAGGGTCAAACATATCATAAAGGACTAATTACTTCTCGGTAAGGCGTTAAAGTGTATTTTATACATTGAAAAATGCCAAGTGAACAGTCGTAATAATTTAGAAATTTCCCCATAATCTGGTGTCTTTTCTGCATAATTTTCCATTTTTCTCTGCACTCTATCAGATGGCTTGTCAAGCTGATTGTCTTTCTCTTTTTTGTTGGTTGTTGGTAAGGTTACATGATGTTATTTCATTTCTTGCAGGTTGTCAGTTCTTAGTGCTATCACATCAGTACAACAGAGACTGAAGCTTTATTCTAAAGGTTGGTTTTCTCAAGGCAGTGTCATCACCAACAGTTGATGTCAGAGAACATGGGAATGCCTATGGGTAGTAGCTAGCACTACACTTCTAGGCCCCAAATATATAGAAAAAACCTGAAATTTTGGCACTGTCTGCAATCCAACATTCCCTTTCTCCCCTCCATCTTCCATACTGTACATATACATGTATGCCTCCTTCCATCTGTCCATGTCATGCTAGGCCCATCCCTGCATGCAATCCTCCTCCTCTTCCTCGTGAAAGAAGGAGGACGAGGGAAATCCTTGTTTTAATGTGTTTGCAAGGCGTAATGCCAGTACTGTTTGAATTCTCATTGTCAGTTCCTGCCAATGGTCTTGTTGTTTACTGTGGAACAATTGTAACTGATGATGGGAAGGAGAAGAAAGTCAACATAGACTTTGAGCCCTTCAAACCAATCAATACATCTTTGTATCTATGTGATAACAAGTTTCACACAGAGGTATGTTTAACAAATTGTGAAACAATAATTAGTTTCTGTAATATTAGTTGCATGCAGTGTTGAAAGGTAATGGCTTGTAGCAGTGATATGCATGCATGGACAAGTAGCTTTCATAATTGTTCTACACGATCCAAAATCTATATACTCTCCTAACCCGCATTACACATCAAACTGAACTTCCATAACTTAACAGAATGCACCATCCAAAAGCAGAATATTGGTTGCTTGTTGGATTTGATATGGAAGAAGAGAAATGCGTTTGTCTGATTAGCAGACAGGTGTGAATTAAATTGAACAACTCTGCTTACTGTCAGACTACATTACCCAAAGGCATCTGTATGGACATCGTACACGTACCTAATGTGGGCAAAGGTTTGATTTCTCTGTAAATGAGCTGGTATTAAAGAACGGCAGTATTTAATTATGTCATAATAGCAAGGTAAAATCCTGCTGACAGAATCTTGCAGTCTAAGCCAATGCCAAATGAGTTGTCATGCATGTATATTGAGCCATATGGAATGATAATGAGCTGGTCTAGGGAGGGCTCTCCAGCTCTACACGTACCTCATGACTTGAGTCAGAAATTTCATCCAGCCTTCCCACACAGCAAATAAGCTCATTTTCTGTAGCACAAAAAAAAAACATTTATTTCACTATGGAGTTTCTGGCCAATAGCATGAGTAGAAATAAAGGGCACTAGGCCGAGCTTTCAGCGGGTGAGTATTAAAGTAGTGGCATTCAAACTTTCTTATCTAAAAGGTACACTATACAAGTTCTGTCTTCAAGCAGTTTATTTTTCCCTTAGGCCCTGAATGCTCTCCTAGCAGATGATAATAAGTTTGGGTTCATTGTGATGGACGGTAATGGTGCACTGTTTGGTACACTCTGTGGAAACACAAGAGAAGTTCTTCACAAGTTCACTGTAGATCTACCAAAGAAACATGGTCAGTATATCTGCCTTAAAAACCTGATGAAAATTGATTTATCCATTAAGCACATTAGATTCACCATTTGAAACCTCAAACATGATGTTGATCTGTTGTTAAACCTTTTCCACAGGCCGTGGTGGCCAGTCTGCCTTGCGTTTTGCTCGACTGAGAATGGAGAAACGTCACAATTATGTCAGAAAAGTTGCAGAGACTGCTGTTCAGCTCTTCATCACAAATGACAGAGTATGTAAAAATCTAATGTTACTTTAGAAAAAAAAGTGATCTAAAGAACTTCTTATGCAAGCAGGATGGTAATATGTGGGTTGAGTTCTGTGTTTCTCGCCTTCTTCTGATGTTGTTTTTTGGGGGTATTTTAGTTTTCCTCCCATCTGAAAAACCAGCATTTTAGATTTGGTGTTTCACAAATAAATCATGCCTGCCCAATATATTTCTTAAATTGATATGTTTTTTTTTTCTTTTGTTAGCCAAACATTACTGGTCTAATTTTGGCTGGATCAGCTGACTTCAAGACTGAACTAAGTCAATCAGATATGTTTGATCAGGTAAGTTTGGGATTTTGATCACCTGACAGTTTTTGTAGAGTAGAAAATCTGTTTTCATGTTAGGCACATAAAGTGGAAGGTAATTAAAAGTACATATTGTTAGAAGACATTTATTTAGTGTACTTGATATGGATTTACAGTAGAAGTTCAAGTCTGAGATATACATGTACAGGTGCATGTAACTACATTTATAAGCTCACTGCATCATGTTACAATAATCTTGAGCAAAACCCTGTGCCTCTTTCCTCCTGTTTAGGGCCAGTTTAAAATGCAGTCCTTAATTATTTAAATATTACATGTAAATGTGACCAAGGTGTTGAGGGTAACCCGAAGTGGACAAGTATGGGTACCCGTGGTTGCTTCACGCTGTAGAAATATATAGCTACAGGTGATTGCTACACACATGCAAGTTGTTTTATATGGAAATAATAGGATTTGAAATATTGTAAACTTATATACATGTCTAATTTGTGGATAAACTAGGTTAAATTTAGCAGTATACAATCTGTGTTGATACTTATGGCAGCTGTTCCCCATGCATATTACAGTGATAACATGTGTGGTTTTATGCTGTCTAGAGTAACCAGGTTTTTGTAGCCTATTGAGTCTTTTCACTCTCTATTGTCTGTTCGCTTACTGAGCAGAATATCCACACATTGGAGAATTTTGCGGGCTCAAACATGTCTTTTTGCAATAAAAATTAATATCATTTATCCTGATTTTGTTGTGTAAACCTTGCAAAGCAAATTAATGTTACTTGAATGTGTGTTTGTTTGTAGAGATTACAAAGTAAAGTGTTGAAGCTCGTAGATGTTTCCTATGGTGGTGAAAATGGTTTTAATCAGGTTAGTTTATCAGAAAGCACTTCACAGTTTCTAAATGCATATCTTAACAACAAATAGAAGGGTGAATCTTTATTTCTTGCAGTTAAACATGATCAGTATCTCCAGTCCTGTCCCTGTAATTTCATGTAACTAGGCAGTTCACACTGCGTTTACTGATTAGACTAGAACACTATACATTTACCCTTGTATATATGTTTTTGAATCTCTCAGCGTCATTTCATACATGATGCAAACTTGTAAGTCGGTTTTTTATTTCAGGCAATTGAGCTTGCGTCAGAGGTTCTTGCAAATGTCAAGTTCATTCAAGAAAAGAAGCTTATAGGTGAATTAATATTAATCACATTAAACTGAATACAACATGTGTGCTTGCATCATATTCCAGTAGTGCATGCTCATTTCTTGTATACGAGCCAAGTTGACTTTGGTTTGGCATCACAATCATCAATGTTATAATTTAAAACAATTTATTATTAACTTACAGGAAGATACTTTGATGAAATATCACAAGACACTGGAAAATATTGCTTTGGTGTGGATGACACTTTGAAGGTTTGTCAGCAGATTCATGGTCTTTTTCCGTATGGTATATTGCATATCACTAGTATGTCGCACTTGATATTAAAATAAATTTGTAACTGAAATATAGTGGTCATTTGTACTTGTCTTGAAATTTGAATAGGTAATCATACAGTTTCCAGTTCAATTTGTAATTAATTTACACAAGTGAGTTAAAATTTCAAGCGCAAATTAATTTAAAATTGAACAAGAAAAACCGTATAATTACTTGACTGGCTGAGAGCAGTGCAGTTGAAGTGTAACACCAGTGCAAATTACACGATGTGATTGTGGTAGGCTGAAAGAAACTAGGAAATTTTCTAAGCCAATGATATCTCGTAAAACGATGATAAAAATTTTGTGCGGAAACTTTGAAAAAACGTAACATTGTATGCTCAGTCTGTAATGTACTGGACATTTTAAAAATATTTACTTTCCAGGGCCTAGAAATGGGAGCAGTGGACATACTCATTGTATGGGAGAATTTGGAAATCCATCGCATTGTTTTAAAAAATCACCAAACCGATGGTAAGTTAATTTATTGTTTTTGGATTATATCATTTTCTCCCTACTCCATTATGCTTGGATCCCAATGTGAAAGTAAAACAAATTAAGACGAAATCCGATAGAAGATGGAGCAATTTCAGGTTTTAGTGGACAAAAATCTGTACCAGAGTAATTTTAAATATTTTACAGTCATTTTTACTTTTTTAAAAGCTAAATACATAAATAATTGCCTGAAATAACACCGAAAAATAATTTTCCACGGGAACGAGAGAAAATAAATTTCAAAGTTCAGTGATTTTGTGGAAACACAGGCAAAATTCCATCATCAGTTTCATTTCACCAGAACTTTTAAGCGTTTCATGCAAAGTTCAACATTCGTTTTCAACGTTTGGTGTTGCTAGAAATGAATTGTTTTGAGAAGATAATTAAAAGAGCCCTACAGAAGTTTGCAATACAATGTAAATAATCTTGGTACGAGATTTTTGTCCACTTGTTACTCCAATGTCTGGGGGATTCTGTCTTAAATTTTTTACAAAGTTCAGGCATAGTCACAAAAGGTTTTGTTCAAAATGTTTGCTGACATGGGAACGTGTGGTTGATAATTTGCATTAAACTGCATAAAATTTTAGCTAACTACTCTGATTACATGTAGCTTTACATCTTTTGCAGGTACTCTGTATACATTGTACAGTCAGGTGTAAATTAATTATTACTTTGTACCTTTCATTCTCAGAGGAAAAGATCCTACATCTTAATCCTGAACAAGAGAAAGACAAGACATACTCTCTCGACAGTGAGGTACATGTACACAACAATCCTTATCTTTTTGTTGTCGCAGAGTTTTTGCGCCTCTCTATTATTTGGTTTTTTCATCAGGCCTTTAGAATTGAGATGTCTTCGACTCGTTTGCTCAAGGCAGAAAAACATAAAGGTTTCTACTAAAACTTGCCCTCGCTAGACAGTGTTAAAAATACATTACATGACAAATCTCCTCAACCATTTGCTGTATTCTCTATCTTGCACAGACTGGAGTAGAATTGGAGTTAATAGAAAAACTTCCTCTCTTGGAGTGGCTGGCAAACAATTATAAAACCTTTGGTAGGTTCATAGGCATGTGTTAGTTAATGCTGTTTAGTTCCAAAACTTGAAGATGTAGACCTGCTGCTCAAGCTTAATTTTCCTTGTTGGCAATGCACTCTGGTGAAAAATATTTTAACCTGATCAAATTTTCTGTCGACTAGGTGCAACACTTGAAATCATAACAGATAAATCTCAAGAAGGAGCACAGTTTTGTAAAGGTTTTGGTGGAATTGGAGGTATGGACTTCTCATTGTACTGCTGCACACACAGTTGTCTTGTTACTGGAGATAAATAACTACACCACGATTCTCAAGAAGAAGTCTGCTGCGGGCTCTTTTATCACTATCACGTTGTCTGGTCACAGTAACAGCATGTAATGATCATTATTTTAGTGGTCTGCAAACAGCCATTATTATAGTTAGAAGACGATGACTGCAGTATTATTAAAACAGCCCTAAAGAGTTGATTTATACGTACATGTATGGTGTAACCTAAATAAATGCTAAACGAACCCTGAGCTGAAATTTCTAGTGGACCACTGAAGTTACATACATGTAATGATGTATGCACATGTAGGTACTTGTTCTTTAACTGAAAGGTCTGATTGTAGTGTGATAACCGTTGTGTTGTTTCCTTCAGGTATTTTGAGGTATCGTGTGGACTTTCAGACACTGGATGCAGATCCGGACTTGGACTACTATGATGACGATGATGATGATGAGTACTGACATAGTACACATACAGTGGTCAAATCACCTAATATCTCTGGGGCCCACATCTTTGAATAACTGCACGACCTGCAGATATATACTTACAAGCTAAAAGAGGCTTTGGTTGGATGGCCAAGATATTTTCTGCATCTGAGCTTCCAAAAGAGTGCAAATGGCTCGAAATACAAACAAATGATAACTAAACAAAATGTGTTTTGCTTTTCCATAAAGATAAATCTCTGTTAAATAGAGCTCTGTCACAGCGGCCATATTGATGGACATTGATTGTATTAGAATAGAACCCATTTCCTCATTTACCAAAGGAGAGTAATGCCTGTATTTTAAGGACATGTTATGGCAGCCTTACCGCATTTGTGTGGGTCAGGGGGGATGCAACTCCTCGATCAAGGAAAACACACTTAATGCACTAAGTCTCGACTCAGCTGCCAGGAAAATGGGTTCAAGTAGTTTTCCTCACTCGCGTCGTAGCCAGAAAATACTTGGAAAAAGTCTGTTTACCAATCCTCTTGGTGATTAATTCTATAAAAAAAAAGTATATAGTAACAGGGTTTCAAGATTAAGACTGCTAGTTTGTACGCACATTCTGGGGTCAATGCCATTAAACTCTTTCAAGTGTAATGTACAACTAGCAAACAATAGGTTCACTTATGAATTAGAGCTGTAAAAGGTTTATTGAACTGAACCCTGTTTACTTCTTGGTCTTCCGGTGTAAAACCACATAGTTTCATTATGTATGAACTGATACGTGACTGTGTTGTAAAATTTGATGCCTTCAAACAGAAGAGTTAGCTTCTCAAGATGTCCGCTGGCTGTGTAATGGATGTTAGTGTACTACAGTGGGACCCCGCTATAACGAAGATCCCGTTATAACGAACTACATTTGAAAGCCCGGCAGATTTACAGTAAAATATATGGAAACAAACCCCGCTATAACGAATTGATTTTGACGGTCCCAACGCACAATTTACCCTGCTATAACGAATATTTTGTCTTGTCGCTCGCAGTCAGTAAAAACGACATGATGATACAAATGATTTATAAGCCAAACACGGCTCCTATTTTGACCCTCAAAGCTTTGCTTTATTTAAATGTAGCTGTTCACGCGCAAGTCTGTAGACTGTTTTGCGTGGTATATATATCCATTGTTCAGCGTGGTTCAGCTTGGTTACCCCGCTATAACGAATATTTTTGTTGTTAACCAGATAATTCGTTATAACGGGGACGAAGACCTCGCTATAACAAACATATTTTTCGGTACCGTGACACTTCGTTATAGCGGGTTTCCACTGTTTCTTTATTTCCGGGTTTGCTTCTGTTAAAAAGTTTGTACAGCAAAATGTTTGTAATTTACTGACCTGTAGTATAAAAGTCGACGTTTTTTATTGGCGCAGAGCTTTAATTTTCATGTACGTCTTGTTTGTACAAATTAAAACGCATCTTGGAGTCTTACTTCGTTTGATCGTTTGGTGCAACAGGCTCTTTGGACGATCCGGTCACATGGTACGGAATAAATTATGCTGGGACCCAAATAACACAGTGGGACTTTAAAAAAAAGGAAAGTTGAGCTGGACTGGTAAGAGTTCCTTTGTTTTGGAGGTCCCACTGCGTTTTTTGCGTCCCGTCCCGGATCGTGCAAAATGCCCATTCTAAGCGGCAACTGGCATTCTTGCAGATTCAGCTGGGACCGTACCTGTAACTACTTGGTATAGGCTCTACTTACCTTACTTGGTAACTAGCCGGATCTTTACGTGAGTGCCAATTTTGCTTGCGTATAGCTTACATTTTTGTTAGGCTAACTTTATAAATTATAGTACTATACTGTAGTTTAAATTTGAGTATAACTTGATATACCTCGATCATTACGTGAGTTCCTACACCAGTAGTTACAGATAGTGTCTTTCGTTTTTGCAGTTCTCAGTGAAATGTGAGCGGCGAGATGGAGATTGCCTTAGTCCCCCATTTGCAAAATCTTAGAAAATGGCCGACTTATGTGTTTTCTGCGC
This sequence comes from Platygyra sinensis, assembly GCA_019787425.1. Classification (NCBI taxonomy): domain Eukaryota; kingdom Metazoa; phylum Cnidaria; class Anthozoa; order Scleractinia; family Merulinidae; genus Platygyra; species Platygyra sinensis. Next base: position 34,813 of record JAHPZR010015167.1, on the reverse strand, counting down.
ATTTGTCATAACTCGGCTTTGCGAACACTTTTGGAGCCGCCGTTTGCGCCAAAATGTTGTTTGAAAATTGCACGTTAAGCGCATTCTATTTAAGAGATGATGGGATTTGCGCGAAGGTGATTTTCATGCCTTAAATTTCGGCCTATTTCCTGGGCGATTATGCTTTGGTCCCCTCTTTGCAAAATCTCAGAAAATGGCCGACTTAGGTGTCTTTGGTAAATTTGCCACAACTCGGCTTTGCGGGCACTTTTGGAGCCGCGGTTTGCGCCAAAATAGTATGCGATGATTGCACTTAAAGCAAATTTTATTTAAGAGATTATGGGATTTGCGGCGAGGTGTTTTTTAAGCCCCTATTTTGGGCCTACTTTTTGTGCGATTTTGCCTTGGTTCCCCCTTTGGAAAATCTCAGAAAATGGCCGATTTAGGTTTCTTTGCCACATTTGTCATAACTCGGCTTTGCCATGTTTGCGGGCACTTTAAAAGCGGCGGGTTCCGCCAAAATGTTGTTTGATAATTGCACGTTAAGCGCATACTTATTAATCGATGACGAGATTAGCGCCGGGGTGTTTTTGAAGCGCCTAAGTTTGGTCGCCTTTTTGGGCAATTTTTCCTTTTTCCCCTTTTTTTTAAAATCTCAGAAAATGCCCGATCTAGGTGTATTTGCTCGTAGAAAACTCGGGCTTTTTGCAGTTCTCAGTGAAATGTAAGCGGCGAGATGGAGTCGGCGTCGGCACTTAGGCCCCGTTTACACGGGTCCGGACAAATCTTTGCACGGACAAAAACTTGCACGGTTCCACCTTGCGTTTACACGGGACCGGCGGAACTGGACGAATTTTTGAACGGCTAAGGCCCAGTTTACACGAGTCCGGACGAATTTTGTTCCTGGACCGCCTGTTTACATGGATCCTTGCCGGGTCCGTGCAAATTCTGTTGCAGTCGTGTCTACACGGATCCGTGCAAAGTTTAGACCAGTCGCTGTATTTGATTCCAGGCCATAACCGCGCTATCTGAGCAAAAAGTTGCACGGTTCGGGTGTTTACACGAGTCCGTACAAATATGGAACCGTGCCGGTCAAAAAATTGACCTACTTTTTTCAGGTCCCAAACTTGCTTAGCCGTTCAAAAATTCGTCCAGTTCCGCCGGTCCCGTGTAAACGCAAGGTGGAACCGTGCAAGTTTTTGTCCGTGCAAAGATTTGTCCGGACCGGTGTAAACGGGGCCTAAGCTAAGTGTGCGAGTTTGGGACCTGAAAAAAGCAGGTCGACTTTTTGACCGGCACGGTTCCATATTTGTACAGACTCGTGTAAAGGCCCAAACCGTGCAACTTTTTGCTCGCATAGCGCGGTTATAGCCTGGAATCAAATGCCGCAGTTGGTCTAAAATTTGCACGGATCCGTGTAAACACCACTGCAACAGAATTTGCACGGATCCATGTAAACAGGCGATCCAGGAACAAAATTCGTCCGTGCAAAAATTTGTCCGGATCCGTGCAAACGGGGTCTTAAATTTATCATTGTCGGGAAACAACAAGACACGCTGTAGAAAACTTGAGTTCAATTTATATGGGATAAGAATGCCCGCAAAAAGTTACCAGTTTCGGAAACTAAAATTCTTGCCCCTGAGAGTGGAAGAAATAATCCCCCTGTGCATCAACTACTCCCTTGAAATAGGCGAGGGGAATTCCGAGAAATCCGAGATAAGAGTTTTAGCTAGTTTTTGAAAGGAAGACTAGGGTAAGCACAAGTTAGGGCTAGAGTTCCCGCCACTGAAAAGCCGGAGGGAAATTAAGTTGCGTATTGACTACTTATGGGATAGCTGAGGGGAATTCCGAGAAATCCGAGATCGCGGGGATTTTCGAAACAAGCAACAAACGGGCTTAGGTAGCAGCTATGGGGTTTAAGGTTAGCGCAATTTAGGGTTAGAGTTCTGGTGGTAGTAGGGAAATAATTTCCTTGCATTGCGCACCAACTATTCTCATGGGATAGATGCGGGAAATTCCGTCAAATACGACGTTGAGGCGTTTTGTTTTTCTTTTAAGAAAAGTAGGGTTAGTGCCTTGGGCTAGCCTAGGTGTGGTTAGCCTGCGTTGTTGACAAACTAAACCCCGGTACCGGGGTTTAGTTTGTCTGCAACCCAGGCTAGGTGTGGTGGGTAATTTTGTATTCTGTAATTTCCACGCAAATTCGTCTGCGTCGGGCCAAGTGGTCCATAGCGACGGAGCTTATCCAGGTTTAAGCGACCAGGAGGATCTGTTAACTCCTCCCTAGAGTGGATGCTAGTCGATCGCAGGGATACCCATTTTTACTAGATTAGC
>JAHPZR010015167.1:25000-30000 GCA_019787425.1 Platygyra sinensis | reverse complement strand
AGTAATCATACGGTTTTTTTCTCGTTCAATTTGGAATTAATTTGCACTTGTGAGTTTTTCAAAAAGCTGAAATTGCACGCGACGAAGCGGTTCGTGCAATTTCAACTTTTTGAAAAACTCACTCGTGCAAATTAATTCCAAATTGAACTCGAAACCACATGATTACCTATACTTATAGAATTTTTTAGCGCTTAAGACTCTAAAAAATCCTTGAACTTGCTAAATTCTTCTAAAAATCTCCAAAAAACCCGAATCTTTGTAGCTAGGCATATCTTATTCTTCGTCCAAGTACAATGAGACTAGGAAGAATTTAATAATTCCCAAGAAATCGTCGAATCTTTTACTCTGGATTTCGGGGTATCATTTTGATTTTTCTCTGATAAAGTCCGCCCACTGCGTTTAAGACCGTCTCGGAAAACAGTTTTCCTTGTCTGTGAAATCTGGCCCAAATGCCATTATGGGCCCACTGACATTACGTGACGTAACGTGATGTAGCGTGACAAGTCAAAGGATGCTTGATCGAGGGAGGGACTATCTTCTCATTGGCCACCGGCCAAGCGTCGCGTCGTCGAAGATCGGTAAACGAAAACTGAATCATTATTCACGATATTGGATGTTTTCTCAAAGTGCTTTTTACTTATGAAATCGCAGTGGTATGGACTGGCTTGAATCAATCTTAATTTGCTTTTTTACGACAGCGAGTCTCTGTTTTGGAGAAAGTTGGGTAAGCAGATCAGTTTGTCTGTTTGGTGTCTGCTCAATTTCTCGAATCCTAATTTCAAAACAAAGTTTTGCTGAAGTCACTTAGCTTTGTTAGTTGAACAGTTAATGATTTTTGGTTAAGAGCTCGACGAGTGATGTCCTCAAGATAGGAATGTTTTATATATGTTACAGAATCGATCCAGATCGGACTTTTAAGACCAAGCTTTTTACCAGACAACTGTCTCGTTATAAAGAAACTCTCTTTGTTCATGTAACAAACTTCAAGTGCACTTATACATAATGATAAATCAAGCACTGCATAGTTGCTGAGACAATATACTGGCAAAGAAATAGTTGCGCCGAGTTGCATAACTAGTTGTTAACTTGGCAACATTGGCGTTTGCGCCATAGTATTCTACTAGCATAAGAACTCTGAATCGTAAGAATTCCGCATATTTCTTTTCGACTGCCGTTCACTGCGTTTGTAACGAATGGATACGCCTTAAAGCGAAAACATCTTTGTTATTGTTTAGGCGAGAGACTATTGTGGAAAGCTTCATGGGAAGGAATACTTCTGTAATGAAGGTAAGACTAATAAACCCTGCATTCATTCCAGTGAGCTCTGTGTGTATGCGGCAACAAGAATATTTACATGTAAAAGTTGTAGCTTCCCTGGTGCAGTTTAGGTCTGTAACAGTCGGTGACCTTCCCTGCTTTCTGCTTTCATTATGTAACAAAGATTTATTTTATTTTATGACATTTGAGACTCCCCCTCCCTTCTCCCCCGTGGAATTTAATGGGGTGGTTAGTTTATGGATATTTCTGGTTCAGTGATGAGTGTTTTTGTTAAATTTACTTATATATTTTTTATCATATAATATCAAAGTGATTTGTTGAAATAAAATTTATTTTTGATACATTCATAGCACATATTTACATATGCAATTTGTCCAGGTCACTGCTGTGGAGATTTTGACTGCTGTACCTACTTCAAGTACTATGCAGCATGGTGTAAGTGCACAAGTTTTCTTTTCCAAGGCCGTGTTAAGCCTGGTTCTTATGTGCGACCAACCTACCTTGGACATAGCCGCTGGCAATTGACCATTGGCTTGCCTGCAAAGTTCAGCTGTGCAACTTCAAAGGCGAGCTGGCAGTTGTTGGTGATGAAAATATTTTGTTTTTTGTGAACATCATCTGGACTATCTGCAGACACAACGTATGGCGTAACAAGTCAATTTTTCCCACGCATCCATGTACTTAACAGATAATGGTGCCCACTAAATTTGCATTTCATGCTAATTTGAGTACATCAGTGATCATTGTAGATGCATCGGGGACTCACCAAACGTTGTCAGTTGCAACCGGCAACTATGTCGCAGGTTGGTGGGTAGCATATGGGAACCAGGCTTTATTGAGTTATGGATTCAAGAAACCATTTGAAAAGATCTACTAGCTCTTGGCAAATTAAGACTTCCACCATAAACTTCTCAACTAGCTCAGTAGACCTTAATTGTCATTTAGGCACTGTGCAATTTTTGCAGCAAACCTTCTCCATTAGGGGTAGGGTTACTTTTACTTCATGAAGAGTGGGGTTAAGAAAAATTTCAGAGCAATGTTTAATTTTAGTTGAGTTACTCTTGGTGAGTTTTATACAATATTGCTTTTCCCTTGTAAGTTTTACAATTTTGTGCATTTTTTAATCCCCTGTTCTGTTTAACATAAAATGAGATGTGTTCTCCATTATCATTTTTACTGGTAGTTGCCAAACCCCCCCCTCTCCCCCCCCAACCACCACCACCTTCCCTCAAGAAAAAATATATTTATCTTGAGTGTTATCAGTCAAGATAAAGCTAACTGAACCTAAAGCTTGTATGGTGTTATTTCAACTTCTAATGGCTTTAACTTCCAGAAGTAATAATCACAAATATCTTAAAATTTAATTTTCTTTTGTGGATTGATAACAGGGTTTTGGTTGGTATGGGGACTGATCACTGTCCTTGCTTGTTGCTGTGCATACCACCGCAGAAAATACTATTCACAACATGGACAAATCAGAAACTTTGTCTACCCAACAACACTACCCAGATCACCTGAATGCTCAAATGCCCATGCAGAGGCCATGATTGATCCTAAGTACTACAAACTACCATCTTATGCTGAGGTGGAAGCAATGGGCAGCCTAGATCCCCCTGCAGATGGTGAAGGTGCTCCTCCACCCTATGTAGATCCACCGGCAAATGAGGAATTAGAAAATGGTGCCACAAATTCACAAAACAATGAAGCTTTCTTCGACAGCACTGGCGATCTTAGGAGTTCCCCTGTAATTCCTGTGATTCAGTCTTCAGAGAATCCATAGTTTGTTGTAAAAGTATCACAATCTAACAAAGTTGTGTACAAGTGGATTTAATATGTACATAATAAGCAAAAGGTGCTAGTACCTTGTCAAGAAGGAATCATCAACTGAATGTGAATATTTTTATACTTGGTAAAATATTTTTCAAATCATACTTGTAATTAGTTATTAAGGCTGGAGCTCTCAATCAATAGGTGTTGTACATACTGTAATATACATGTAGAAATATATTATATCCTACTAAAAATGCTAAAAAAATACAATGTAGATGTTGCTTCAAAATTTTGTAGATACTTAGGTATAAATATTACACAATTGTGACTTGTTAGATTACAATAAAAACCTTTGCATGTAAGTCAAGATTTGTTTCACGTAAGTTACATGTAACCTCATTATTACTCTCACCCTCTAGTCCAAAGTTCCTTTGTATTTCTTTCTGCCCAAAACATTTTTCCGCTCTGGACCTTTGGGCTGCTTTGAATATGTTGCACAACAATTAGGTTTTCAAAAAATTTAAACTTCTTTTTTATACCATGTAATTCATGTAGCTGAAAGATCATGAATAAAGAAAACATAAGAAAGTAAATGGTTTGGATGGTCTTAATGAACTAATATGATATCAATAAAACAAAGTGAGACAATTTTTTTGTGGTTTCAGGTACTGATTTATAAAAGCAGCTCTATTCTAGTCAATCATATAGCGATAACTCATGATTTGATTTTAAGTTCAGTTTTGGGGTTTCAGGAACTATCTGTACAAAGTCAGGCATCTTGCCATAGCTCTTGACCCACCTTAATTTGATTGGTCTCTCCTTGTTATTCATTTGTGATGTCGGTGTTTTGCAAAGTAAATGAGTTTCTGGCACTGTGGAATCGGAGAGCCCTCTTCTCTTCTGGTGACATTGTGGTGTCCCAGGGCTAAATGAGTTGCCTAGTTTACAAGTTTGAGAAATATTGCCTACTAAGGGTGTTTCAGGACTTTTGAACTTCTGTATGAATTTCTGTGTGGGCATTTTTGTCATGCTACTGTTGACTGCAAATTGTGGCTGTTTACTTTCTTCCACAAGTGCATGTGGTTTTGGTAATCCCTGGGAGACAGGCAGAGTGTCTGTTTTTAAAGTGTTTTCAGAGATGGACTCCATGTTACTGAGCAATCCTTGTTGAAAGCTGTCATCAAGGTTTTCAGGGAATGATATTTCATCTGTGGAAATGTAGAGAAACAATAGCTGACTTCCTTGATGACATCACAGTATAATATAATTATCAAAGCTATTACATAATTTTAGTTTCACTAAAAGTATTGGCCCTCACCAATTTATGTAATCAGAGAAAATTATGACCAAGGCAACTGAATTGGGCAAAATTATAATTCATTACTTAGGTCACTAGTCAGGATTAGGGCAAGGCATTCTCATTTGATACTGAGCGTCATGATGACCTTGACTGTTGTGTATGCTCATCAAACTTAAAGGATTTCAAACGACAGCACTACCACAATAGGGTGTGGCATGACGTATTTAAGTGTCAAATACTTACAAGTAATATTTGGGGTAGGTACACTTGTTTGATTTCAAAGTAAGCAAAGTGCAAAAGTTGGATGAAGACCCCTTGTAGTGGCAAATACTGGCCAGTAGCACAACAAAGTGGAGCGCTTAAACATATAGATCTGGGGGCTTATAACTGGAATATTTTCTCGGTATACATTAAGATTGGCAAATAACAGAGGTGGTTTATATCTGGAATTTAAAGTATCACTCAGCTCTCTCTCCTTTCCTTACATTTAAAATTTGGCAAGCATAAATGCAGAAAATTAAGCTTATAAATACACTCCTCGATCTTAAAATAATAACATTTGGCAGCTCAGTTGGCTAGAACTAGTCATCCTACCTATAGATTTAATTTGACCTTCTCTCCATTTCTTGACAGTGTGCACTTGCATTTTTCT
>JAHPZR010015167.1:0-15000 GCA_019787425.1 Platygyra sinensis | reverse complement strand
TGTTAGATCATGGATACATCAATGTGTAGTTCCAGAAAATATCCATGCCTACCCCATGGAAGGTTAATGGAAATTCCAAGGGGGAGGGGGGTTTCAAAAGCCCAATTTTTTGAATGAAAGTAAGACACTAAAATGAAATTTCCAGAGGGGTGGGGGTTCAATTCAAAAAACCTTCCATGGGAGGAGTATGGATATTTTCTGGAACCGCACAATACATGTACATGAGAGTCTCCAGACCAGTTCATAATGGCGTAAGCGCCGTTTCTTGTGTGCAAAATACAGAGCCTGGCAGACCATACAAGTCAGAAAAATTTCACCAACCTTTATTTACCCTGGCCTGTGCATGCAACCAAACAATCGCTCTAAAGAATAATTTTAAAAATGATTCTCTAAATGTTTGTTGAGATTTAAAGTACTTTTAAATTGGCCAAATCATGTGTGATGTTGCCAAAAGACAAAATTATTGGTAATACATGTAGGTACATGTAGTGCTCAAGGAGTAGTCATTGTGAGAGTGCTGAAAGTGGACTCGGAGAGCAGAAAGGGGACAATCATGTAAACACTTTTACCTGGCTATAAGATGCACCCTAAGTAGTTTGGAACAGATTTAGATTGAACAGGTATATTTTCTTCAAAAAATAGTTTCATCTTATAAGTGAAAAACTGAAAGATCATGAAAATAGAACATTTTATTTCTTACAATTATTTTAACCCTTACATAATCATATGATTTTACTTAATTATTTTTAGTTACCTCGTATATACATGTATAATTTAGTTGTGGCTCCACCTGTAGGCGCATTGAGAATTTCAAATGTGCCAAGAAATACTTAATTGTTATTATTATTATTATTATATCTATCTGCAATGATGTTGTTTGTTTTATACAGTCAACTGCTTTCTGTCATTTGCATTCAGGCGCCAGAACCCCAGGCAATGCAGAACACATTTGAATCCTTCTGTCACTCTGTGGTTAACAAAGGGGACCAGATTGTTCACAAACTATTAGGGGATCAGTTTAAGGTTTGTTGGCAATTATCAAAGTTCATAATCTGTTTAATTATAGTAAGTTGTTAATGGTATTAAAACCGTTTTTGTGAGCTCTAGCCATTGTCAAAAGCATTGAAAGTAAAATGTTCATTCGTGCTCGAACAGCTGACTAACAGAATTTCTACCCAACTGTAATGCACTTATCTTTTGGCCACCTTGTAAACTGGACAATTCCTCATTTGTGGTTGTCATGATGATATAAGTACCTCAATCAGCTGCTGTCTTGGTCTCTTTCCATTTACACAGCTTATTAATTCATGTTTTTAGATCTATATATTATGTACTTAAACTGCAATTGATGTTTTTTCTCCTTCTTCATCTTCTTTTCTGCTAGGAACAATTAGATATTCTTAGGATACTGATGTCTAATGCCCTGTTTGATGAGAAGTTAGAAGAGGTACACTTTAAATACTGGTTGATGAGGAAATTTTTAAACATCATCTTTGACGAAAATTTGAAAGTAATCTGGCTTAAACTGTAACTACTTGTACAATGTACAGCTGTAACCACATCACTGTGACCATCATACGCTCTCTAACTCTTGTAACATAATTTACTTAAATTACTGTAACAGTATTAAGTTAAATTTTAAGGAGAAATATTTAAGTTTATGACTTGTAACTGCCTTATATTAATGACAGAGTTTATTATTTTAATTTAATAGATGGTCACGTCGTGAGTTTTTTACTCGGATATCCACAAGAGGGAAATATGAATTAAAGTGACTTGAAGACATCAATGAATCTTTGATATATATTATTTACTTGCAAGAAAGTGACTGTTGCTGCATGTAACAACAGAAAGTGATCTCTGCCCTTGTGCGCAGCCAGATGATTGTAGATTGTTGTCTTTATTTACTACTGTGTAATGTTGTTCCTTGTGTCATTATTAGTGGTTTAAGCCCGAGGGATTCCAGTCACTAATGGCACTAATTGGAACCAATGGACAAGGTATTGGAACAAGGTGCATATTAATTAACTTTGTATTTTTATTGAGAATTACTAGTATGAAATGAGGCCCCCAAAGCATGCATTTTCTCAGGCATATCTCTCTGAGCTTATGGCACTTCTCCGTAATACACATTTCTTTATTTGTTTTTTCTCTCTTGTTCACATGTACACAGTGCAATGAGTAGATCACTGCTGGCATATTGCAACTGGAAAACAATTGAGCATTTTAGTATATCACCGGTAGTTATTACTTTCACATGAATAACATCTTTTATATGAAGCTTACAAATTACTTTATTTTTATTTTTATTTTTTTTTTCTTCCTGCACAACTCGCCTCGACTAGCTTACGCTATATGCGAGTTGTTCATGTTCTCAGTTTTAAGTGTTAATTATTAATAAAGTTTATTTGTTGTGTGTTGTTTGTTGTTGTTGTTGTGTAACTTGCTACTTGACAGCTCACGAATTCTCATTTCAGCTCATTAAGTATCTATGTTCACAATCTTGAAAACCTTGCTGACATATCCAAGGACGAACATCAAGCTTTGGACATTTTCATCGATCAGCTTTATGAGGAAATGGACAAAGGTAACCTATGTTAAACCAAACGTGAGAAACAGAATGATGCTGTAGAGAAAATTGTCAAGTTTTGATCCTTTTTTGTAGTCCTACTCTAGACAGAACACACCACTGAATCGGATATTTATACATACACTCTATGTTTACCAGTGTGCAAGGTGAACACATCCTGTTCTTTGTGATTGGCCACCTCAGTGGGCAAGAGGTTACTATCCTGCCTACTTCGCTTTCCACAGTGTGTCCTGCAAGAAAACTGGTGTTTTTTTTGTAATGGTGTTTTTTATAATGTGTAATAAATCCTCATTGATCAAGCTTGTGCAGGTCTTGGCCTTCTCCTTATTGGCTCATTATTAGCCCCGTTTCTAACACAGTTTTTTGGGTTTGTCACGCACTCCTCTACAAATAATGAGTGCAAAGGAGGCTACGTGTTGTGTGCCAGTTTATAAAATATGCAAGAAAAACATAACTTGCAGTGCCTGTGCATTTTACATCTTGACGCAACAGGATATTCTATCGGACAAAAATATTGAAATATGTGTTGTTTTTGCCAAAGTTGTCATCTGCATTGTCACCATGGTAACTACTGTCTCTCTGTTGGCCACTATTTATAATCAAACACAGTAGCTGAGGCCATCCATTAAAATGTTGCTTCACATCGCCCGACCAACCCATTTTTTTAAGTAAAAAAAATCGAGATTCACTAGTCAAAGAAGCAAGTTCTTTAATTTACAAGCACGCGATATTGTTTTATTATCAACAGTTGGTATGATGTGATGTCCTTGTCTTTAGGGTGATTCCTCAGAAATAAAATTTACCGATGAATTTTTTTGAAACTCTCCCTGAATGTTCTCTACCAAGCACTGTTTCGAAAAACACAAAAAAGATGATAGGACACCATTCTCGTTTAAGAGATGTGATGGGCCAATTTTACCCCATTTATGCCTGTACTCGTGCTAATCACGCGCGTTATTCATCGGTCCAAGTTACATGTTGCAGTAGCTCGGAGCATAGTTTATTAAAGTAATACTTGGGAAAAAACTTGACAGGTAGAAAGTGTAAAGTATATAGAACAATATCATATAAAATTTGTGGAAACATTACACTATTTAAAACGACGTGGACGTAAAGCATTCGTAGAGTCGTTATTTTCGTGGTCATAATTTGCATCACAGAGTAACGGTTTTTTGCACGCTTTCACCTATATTTTTTTTCCTTCCGATAATTTCTTTTTAGTTTTTCTTCAAATTAAGGAGGATAGTATGTACACTATTATCATGCAATAAAAAATATAGGTCACCATACTCGTTTAAAAGAAAACGAGCATTTATTTCGCTACCAAGCTAGCTTAGGGAAATTTCTTTCGTTGTTTACGTGCACGTGCTAATTTGCGCGCGCTAATGACGCAAAAAATCGTGCGCAGGAGGGATGCGCAATGCAATACTGAGGAATCACCTTAATTAACATCGATACAACGTTTTATGAAGGCTCTTAAACATTTAATAGTGTTGTTAATATACATCTTTTACCATCTGTAGGTCTAGTAAACACTAGAGACAACGAAGCCACAGTTCGAATGCACTACATTTAATCTTCTTGCACGTAAACGCGAATAATAATAAACGTGATGGTAGCGGTGTGATTCAACTGAAGAAATAAACAAGAAAAAATGCCTAAGTACATAGTATAACGACCAAAAAGTATACTTACAAAACTGTGGCGATTTCCAACGGAACAAATTGCAGAATAATACTTTTGGTTCACAACAGTGAAATGCAACTTAGAAAAGCAGCAAACTTACTGCAGGCAGCTAACAAGCACTGCGAAAATAATTATCAAGACCGCTTATGTACTAGAAAAACAAATTGCCATTACGTAATCCTCAGGGCCGGGTTGTTCGAAAGCCGGTTAGCACTAACCCAGGATTAAAAGTTTACCGACGTATTAATTTTTCTTGTATAAAAATGTTTCTCACTTCTTATATCTCGTGTAAGTTGAGATTACTCAAGCTCAGAACAGAGGGCCAAACAATTTAAACAGAAAACCTCCCGGAAAAGTTGCAAACCTGAAATTTAAATTCTCGCTAATTCTGGGTTAGCTTAATCGGGCTTTGAACAACCCGGCCCAGGAGTCACGGAAGAACGTGACACGCCCAAAGCGTAGAAAGTTCTAGTCGCTACACCATCTGATTATATATCTTACAGACTGAACTTGAGATTTGATGTGTAAAAGTAAACTGGAAAACAAACTGATTGTTTTCTTGGAAAAAGATAAGGAATAGCGCGAAAAGACCAGGTTTTCGAGTTGACTTTGCAACCAGGGTTTCCTACTTAGTAGCCCGGCCTCCCTGGAACCCAGACCCCTTCAAGTTTCATTCTTATTTCTTTTGCCCGACCGACCGACCTGCCTACCATCACAAGAGACGGAGCGATGGAAAATGGGGCATTTTATTGGGATGGCCTTGACTAGTAATCTTAATTACTTAGAGAGTCAGCGCTTGATCACATAGCAGCGCCAATAAGCTCATAAACAGACATTACCCGCCTCTTGACATGACACCAAGACGTTTGCGACCCTGATGAATATTACTACAAGCGATTAAACTTATCTTGGAAATGACAAATGCACAACAGCTTGAATCTTACCGCCCATTTGTTCGCCAAGACTACGCCAAGAGTCAGACTCGTGTCTGAGACCATGGACTGCATGGCAAAACGACCTATACGCCACGCGCAACCACGCTGCCCATGATACTGAGGGTGCAACACAGACATTAGTGTCTCTTACCAGATTTAATAAGGATTACATACTTGCAAACAATTTCGGACATTTTCGCACGTTTCCGGACATTTTCGAAAATTTTTTGAACACTTTTGATCTCATTTCGGAGAAAGGACAAATTTCGGACAAAAATTTCTGACACTCTGGTGAAACATAGCTAAAGTAAGTTTACGCCCACAAAACTCGAATTAGGCTGAAGCAACATCTGTGAAAATGATAGTTTTACTGCATCCTCTAGGTTTTACAGATACACTGACGAGAAAATAATGTTTCAGACACTTTTGTCAGAAATGTAAATCACCAAAATCACCTGTGACTGTGACTGTGACTGTGACTGTGACTGTGACTGTGACTGTGACTGTGACTGTGACTGTGACTGACTGTGACTGTGACTGTGACTGTGACTGTGACTGTGACTGACTGTGACTGTGACTGTGACTGACTGTGACTGTGACTGTGACTGACTGTGACTGTGACTGTGACTGTGACTGTGACTGTGACTGACTGTGACTGTGATTGACTGTGACTGTGACTGTGACTGTGACTGTGACTGACTGTGACTGTGACTGTGACTGTGACTGTGACTGACTGTGACTGTGACTGTGACTGTGACTGTGACTGTGACTGTGACTGTGACTGTGACTGTGACTGTGACTGTGACTGTGACTGACTGTGACTGTGACTGTGACTGTGACTGTGACTGTGACTGACTGTGACTGTGACTGTGACTGTGACTGTGACTGACTGTGACTGTGACTGTGACTGTGACTGTGACTGTGACTGTGACTGACTGTGACTGTGACTGTGACTGTGACTGTGACTGTGACTGACTGTGACTGTGACTGTGACTGACTGTGACTGTGACTGTGACTGTGACTGTGACTGTGACTGACTGTGACTGTGACTGTGACTGTGACTGACTGTGACTGTGACTGACTGTGACTGTGACTGACTGTGACTGTGACTGACTGTGACTGTGACTGTGACTGTGACTGACTGTGACTGTGACTGTGACTGTGACTGACTGTGACTGTGACTGTGACTGTGACTGTGACTGTGACTGTGACTGTGACTGTGACTGTGACTGACTGTGACTGTGACTGTGTCTGTGACTGTGACTGACTGTGACTGTGACTGACTGTGACTGTGACTGTGACTGTGACTGACTGTGACTGTGACTGTGACTGTGACTGTGACTGTGACTGTGACTGTGACTGACTGTGACTGTGACTGTGACTGTGACTGTGACTGACTGTGACTGTGACTGTGACTGTGACTGACTGTGACTGTGACTGTGACTGTGACTGTGACTGACTGTGACTGTGACTGTGACTGTGACTGACTGTGATTGTGACTGTGACTGTGACTGTGACTGACTGTGACTGTGACTGTGACTGTGACTGTGACTGTGACTGTGACTGTGAGTGTGACTGTGACTGTGACTGTAATTTTGACTGTGACTGTGATTGCGACTGACTGTGACTGTGAATGTGATTGTGACTGAATGTAACTGTGACTGTGACTGTAATTGTGACTGTGACTGTGATTGTGACTGACTGTGACTGTGACTGTGACTGTAACTGTGATTAAGATTATTATTGTATTTTTACAGTTTCTGGCCAGTTTCTAAACTGTGAAGGTTCAGGACTGTATGCTCTTCAAAGTTCTTGTGAGTATTTTTTTTATTTCTTATTTTAAAGCACTTAATTAAATATTCTGTGTTAGTTTTAATAAAAATTGACTTGACTTGACCTTACTTGACTCACCTTTGCTGCGCTAAGCTTTCCTCTCCAGTTGATGGCGCGTAGTGTTCCATCTGATAATTCAGTTCAGTGTATGGTGTGTATTGTAATGTCCATGCGTTTTCTTCTAAAAATGCTCAGCGTTTACACAGATGTTTTGCTTTTTTGACGTCGATTTTTTTTTCCCTCTTCTGCAAGTGATTAACTTTTTTTCTTTTTGTAATGATACATTAGGTAACCACAGCTGCGAGGCAAATGCAGAGGTGAACTTCCCCTACAACAACTCAACCCTGGCTTTGAAGGCACTTAGCAGTATTCAAACAGGCGAGGTACCTATACTAGGGATTCACTTTATTAACGTGTAATGATTTCTTACAGTGAGTATCTCGCTTTTATTCTTAACCTTTGCATAAGTTCAAGTATGTCCGACACACCCGATGCAAGCAATATTCGATACACCTGGAATACGCCTGATCGTCAATATTGAGAATGAAAAGAACGGGCCACCTCAGTTTGAGTCGAATCCAATTGATGGTCCACACTTTCTACCCTACCTGTTGACTTTCCCCTTTTATTGCACAATAGTAGTATTTCGTACTTCTCCAAAATGCTGCTCACATGCATAATTTTATCTTCTAAAAGTTTGTTATTAAAAGTGATTTAAATGTTTGCAGGAAATCGTCATTTGTTATCTTAGCGAGTGCGACCGAGAGAGAAGCCGTCACACAAGACAGCGACTACTCAGGTATTGATAAAAGATGTGTCACTTTTATTTGATAAACTGTAGAGGTGCCACAAAGCAAAACAAATTCAAAAGGACTTGAATGAAGGTTAACCACGCACAGTAACCAACAGAACTATGGTTTGTACCCAATTCCTTGAAAAGTTCCTGTAAAGTACAATAGTGCTAAAGGATCCTTAAATGTACCGTCCCATTTTTTTTTTTCTCTGGTAATGGTAGATAGTTTGTAAATTGCACTTAACTCTCGCATCCATATAAAATTATAAGACTACACATGCTAAACTTTTAAAAGCTGACGTAATGTAATCAAGTTTCCGAGATTTTTGCGTAAATATATGTATCTTTTGAAGTCAACAAAGGATCAAAATCCTGAAGGTCAGAGAAACTGGGATCTTTGTTTCATGTACAGGTTCCTTTTCTATTTCGTAGCTTTGACTATGCTCAAAGAAAAAGTTTTGTTTTTGTTAACTTGCCAGGCTTCATAACTGACTATGATGTAAATGTGTTCTGTCACTATTTTTAGAGAAAATTACCTATTCAGTTGTACCTGTCCAAAATGCGAATCTCAAGCTGGGGACCCAGATGTGACATCATGTGAAGATGAGGAAGATTCTATGGAAGAAGACTCCTGACAATAACCTTATTCTTCATTTGTATTGTAAAGTGTTCAAGCGTGACTATACGCTTTTTGAACAGTATCAGATTTCTGCTGGAAGTTTTCCCCTTTTCCGAGTCTTAACTCACCGAAGTATTTTATCGTACTACACGGACGTATGATAAAAAACTAAAAACGTGGCTAATATCATCCGAATGTTATTGTGAAGTCCCCGATAAGGCAGAAACTGTCCCAAAGCACCAGAAATGGTCTGAAAGATACACTAGACTTTGGAAATTACTTCAGAGTTGTAATTACTTGAAAGTTTTAACGAGAACTTAATTTTCCGATTTTGAGAAGGCGATACTTTGCATTCGGTTTGTGATATGGGTAGTATGTGATGTTCTTCTTTTGACTCGCGCTCGGTACATATGTATGTAGTTTCACAGGCTGACAAATCGGCAAAGGTAAGCAGAAAAGGAAAGCACAAAACATTTTGGACCAAGAAGACCCTTTCCTTACAAGTGCTCAGTTCATTGAAATCGCAAGTTGTCTGCTTTATAGGCATTTTTTAATGGCGCTCCAGGGTGCCGAGCGCATGAGCGAAGCCCGATACCTTAGAAAATTTTGTAACCCATCAATCTCAAAAATTTTGGTTGTCACGTCACGGTGACTGTTCGTACGCCAAGCCCCAACCTTGAAAATTTCAGCAGCTGGCTTTATAGACAATCTTCGAAGGACAGGCGTTCAGAACCTACTCTCACAGTTTCCAAGAAAGATGTTTTATCTTATTTAGATTTCCATAGCGATGCTATTACACACCGATTAAAATCTTGTGTCCAATAAGTTTTATGGTTTCATGAACCTCAGGGTCATTTTTCAGAACACTCGCAGCATTATGTCTTTCTCTCCTCACACAGATCGTTTCAACCGCTCGCAGAAATCAAAGATTGTCTACATTGCTAGTTGCTGGGATTGTGATGCTCTCTGCATTGGTAAAACTATATGAGTATTGCTTGACAGCAAACACTAGCACTAAGCACTTGGTAGGATTGCTGTTATTTGTTAGCAGTGCTGCGCGTGGTAGCGAGAGTGGTGTGGTGTGTGTAGAAAAGCATGGCCGACAGCCTGAAAAACAGTATGCTCATTGTGATTGCCCAGTTACCGCCGCCCGGTTAGCTCAGTTTGGTAGAGCGGTTGGTAGAGACTGCTGTCCGGGAGGCCGAGGGTTCGAGCCCCAGACCGGACACTCAGGGTCTTAAAATAACTGAAGAGAACGTGCTGCCTTTGTAATTATATCTGCAAATGGTTAGACGTTCAGGTCTTCTCGGATAAGGACTATAAACCGTAGGCCCCGTCTCCCGCATCTTCGATGTTATGGTTAGCAGGGGAATCCCACACGCCCTACTCGTAAAGAGTAGGGCATGAAGTTCCCGGTGTTGTGGTCTGGCCTTTGTTGTCATACTGTGAAATGCTCGGAGATATTAGCTACGATAAAGCTACTCTCCAATCCGAGGGTAAATAAAGTATTCACTTCATTCCACTTCACTTCACTTCACAGTTGTCCCTGTTGTTGTCTGTACCTGCCGGTCAACATGGCGTCAGAAGAAGACGAATCTTTTCCTGCGCTTGACCGTGAGTTTCAGTTTCCCTGTTTGGACTGCATGACGTCGAACTGTGATTGCAATTTCGTTGTGTTTGCTCTTATAATGGCAAACACAAAATTCCCGAAGGTTTAGACGAGCGAGAAGCTCTGGACTGTTTTTATCTTAGACTACATTGATGACAGTACGGTGATGGGATAGTTCGTTTCGAAAGCTGGCTGCAATTATGACTAGCAGCGAAGCAGGAGTGGCTCGGTGGAAAACTTGGGATTTCTGTATATGTCTACTCTTCGCGCTACACTACCGCTGAGGATGAAGAGACCAATAAACCCAATCAACAAGACCCTTGGTTTATCTATCACGTATAATGGTAAACCTTTGAAGGTTCTCAGTTCTGGCTCTCATTAAGAGATTTGGTGGCAGTGTGTGTTCAAACTGAGCGAAGGAAAATGGGTCGCATGTTTCAAGCTGAAGGAGAATCAATTAGTGCCTGGGAATGTCGAGTAGTAGGGTGAGCCAAGTTTTGTGAATATGGGGACTTTGGGGATCAGGCTTGTAATGACAGATTCATTGCTAGTTTAGTGGATGAAACTCTGCAAGAAAAATTGAATACTAATGGTCAAAGAAGGAGTCATTGTAGCCTTTCGTACGGTCGTTAAAATAGCTAAGAACTATAAATCTTCCACGGATGCGAAAAGACTTATGAGGCAAATGTAGGGAGACCAGGAGCAAGTCGACTGGGCAGATAAAACCTCACGTTCGAAATGAAAGAATCCCCAGCCCTCAGGTGATAATCGACGCAAAGGATCGTACCAAATAAGTGCAACTATTGTGGAGCCACGCCTAGACACCCAAGAGAAAAGTTTCGTGCAGTTATATTTAAGTACATGTGTCTGAACTGTAGCAAGGAAGTGCATGAGAAAACCCCAGAATTTGAATGCAGTGGATGAATTTGGGTCTGCTTGTGAATCAAACGTGTATCACTTGTTTACTTTGGACATTCACTCTGTTAGAGCTGTTTCGGAGAACAAAGGGATCAAATTATCTGTAGCTAAAAATCATTGTTTTGGAAAACACTCCAGTTGGATACGGGTTCGACAACCAATACCCTGGCGGTAGAGGATCTCTTGCACACCTGTGGAGGAGGTGTCATTACAACTTGGGGCAGGTCAAGTTAGTTTGCGAAACTCAAGGAAAGTGTTACACTCTTGAATGTCAGCAGTTGATTGAAAAGATCATGGTATCACAACCACCCCTCTTACATGGATCTGACTGTGTCAAGCTGGGGCTGATTGAGATAAAAGGAAGTACTTCGCTGTCAGTTCAGAGTGCCCGGTGTTTCGATAGAAACTAGTAATTCATTGATTTATGATTGATGGACTGCGAGATTCAAAGCACGCATATAACTGGATTTAGTTAATGAGTATACAGGATTTGACATTGATTGACACTGCATGTGTAAGTAATGTGAGAAGGACTTGATTTTGTCGGAAGAGCTAACCAGGATTACATGTACACGAATAGCTAACAAGAACTTTGAAACCTTGCTAGCCTGTAGGATTTGTAAAGGATACATCGCTAACCAGGATCCAATTCAGCCCGCCACAGAAGTAAGTGATCATTTACATAGAATTTGTATTTAAGAAATAGAAAACATGTTCCGTGTTTGTATCGAGTTATACAAACACGAGTGGAAGTTTGGGAGAACGAGAAATGCTGTGGGAACACGAGCCGCAGGCGAGTGTTTCCACAGCTTTTTCGAGTTCTCCCAAACTTTCACGAGTGTTTGTATAACTCGATACAAACACGAAGTACATGTTTTCTATTTCTTTTAGAAAACACCACAACGAGAAAAAGGAAAACAACTTGTTAACTTTGATTATCAAAATGTAAATTCTCTTTGCTCGCGCCATCGCTACGTCAACAGCGCGCGCTAGTTCTGTGTCCATCGAGTTATACAAACACGATTTTCAACCAATCAGCGCGCGTGCTTTCTTAGAACTGTTTTCTAAACAGTATTTGACATTGATTGACACTGCATGTGTAAGTAATGTGAGTAGGACTTGAGTTTTGTCGGAAGAGCTAACCAGGATTACACGTCCACGAATAGCTAACAAGAACTTTGAAACCTTCCTAGCCTGTAGGATTTGTAAAGAATACATCGCTAACCAGGATCCAATTTAGCCCGCCACAGAAGTAAGTGATCATTTACATAGAATTTGTATTAGGGGATTGCAAGTTGTTATGTAAGGCACGAGATTTAAGATAGGCTCGATTTCCGCCGCTCTCTCGTGTCAGGTCTACCCTCCCCGAGAAGAGACGGCTGGACGCGTGAGCGGCAAACCATGCCTGTGACGTAAATTCATAATTTTAATTCTTTCAAATAGTAGGTGCATGACGGGATTTTACAGTTGTCACAAAACCGATGAAAAATTTTAAGAGTTTATATGGTTTTGGGGGACGCTGTCTCAAAATTAGAGACGTTTGTATGGATTTTGAGCCATATTTCAAGGCCCATAACTTGGTCTCTGTTCCCCCTAAAAGCAGCATACTTGGTCAAATGATCAATCTCGACATGATCTTTCATGTGATGGTGTCAGTTTATCGATTGGTTAAAATTTGAAACTCGCCCCAGTTCCCTGTTGAATTTCGGAACGGCCTATTATGGAAAGAATGGTAACAATTAAGGAGATCTCCTTTCATTTTTGGTAATTTTTTTTGGAATTTATATAATATTTTTTTTTGCAGTTAATGAAGAATGTCAAGTGTAGAAAGTTGTTGATTGACAGAAGCAAGGCTCCTGATAAAGTTGGAACGTTAAAAGACATTTCGCTATATGGAAACTTTCGTAGCCAGTCTCGTAGCTAGATCCCTTGCTGGAATGGGGAAGGAAATGAAGAAAACGAAAGTTCAGATCCAAAGCCTTGCCAACCGCACTTGTCCCATTGCTGGGGCAACCGGTGCGAGTACCTCAGAAGAGATTTGCTGTGAAGCAGCTTCAGCAACACCACATACCATAACATCAGAAGAGCCTTGCGTGGTTCGGTTTGTGCAACATGCAGCTGCTGAGCAGGTGCTCCCAGTGACCATGGTACCTGTGGAGGAAGAGGGTATTGTCACTTATGCTGTAAACCCTGGTTATGCCCTGAAAGTTGGTGGAGCAAAGAGAGTGCTGTTCACATTAGAGCAAAAGGAAGTAATGATTGAGTTCTACAATCGTCAGGCACAGTGTGGGATTCGAGCGGATGCTGATGACTGTATTGCAGAAATGAAAGCAAGAGGGTTAAATCCCTTACGAAAAACCCAAATAACAAGCTGGTGGAGCAGTTATCATCAGAAAAGAAGGAGAGGAACTGAACGTGTAGCTGCAGACCTTCAACAAATACCTGCAACCACTGCACCCGCTACTGATTCAACTGCTTCCTCAACTACCACAGCAACTGTCAGTTTAGCTGTTAGTCCAAATCCAGCTACCACGAGTGTTATTGCAAGTACAGTACCTTCTGCTACTGTGATTGTCAGTTCACCCTCAAGTACTCACCCAGCAGCTACTGAGGGTGTAAGTTCAACTGTGAACACTTTCCCAGTCTCCACTGCAACTGTCAGTCCCGGACGACTGAGACGACCCCGATCGTCCGGATAGAACTCAATTCTATCCAAGCGATCGAGGTCGTCTCAGTCGTCCGGGTCGTTTGCGATCGTCTGGGTAGCGTTTCCATATGATCGTCCCAATCGTCCCGATTGTCCCAGTCGTCTCAAAAAATGTTTTTAAAATTTTTTTGAGACGACTGTGACGATCCGGACGATCATATGGAAACCAGCCCTAATGTGACTCCAGTTCAAGCTCACCCCCATCGGTGCCAAGCAGCTAAAGAGCTCAAAGTGTCACCCCAAAAAGAAGCACAATTTGAGCACAGTTCCAATTTTTAATTCTGCCACCTAAATTATGTACAGAGGAGAGGAGTTCTATACCTCATTTGAAAGCTGAGATAATAAACTTACCAAAAAAATATTTTTGACATTTTTAAAGAACCCTATTTAAATTTATGCAAACCTATGCAAAAATAATTTGCATATTTTAAGTAACAATTTTAACATTAAGTAATGATTGATGCTTGATGCAGTTTAATATCGAATAACTTGTACACAAGTAAAATGTTCTTCATCATATGGAGAAGACATCCTTCAAATTTGGCTGAAAAAGAAGAAAAGTAGAATTTGTTAGAATTTTTTTTCAAAAGTATGTCAAAATCGCAAATATGGTGACAAGATAAGGGAAAAAAAAAATTTATCAGAAATTTTGGGAGGAGTAAAGCTGTACATATACTAAACAGTATTAAATAGGTCTTCCAAAAACAGAGAGATACTACTTCATGTATGAATAAATTAGCATAAATTATTTCACTATTCTAACATTTGAACCAAGCAAAGTGCAAGAGTGGAGCAGATAGAAGGACAAAATGAAATGTACAATCTTCTTGGCTATATTGTTGACATATCCTGCAAATCTGGCTACAATACAACAAGGGGGGGTCGCACTAGGGCAAATTCTGTTTGTTTTACCAAAAATTGGGTCGAAATTGGACCTTTCCCTAGTGCAACTCTTATGAGCAAAATTTGGAAAAATTTGTCAGTGGACCAAAAAGATCAAAGACGCCGTAGTGTATGGGTGGGGCAGGCAGATTTTTCCAAAATCACCCAAAGAAAACAAAAATTCATTAAACATGTCAACTGCGTGTTTACTTAGGAAAATTGATGCACAGTAGAAGCGCAGGAACATTTCATCATTGTTTACTAAAGCGTTTATCAGTGTTTACTCAAGAATTTAGCCTTGTTGTGTAGCTTCATGTGCGACCGGAAAATGAGCCCAAAACAAATTGGTCAGTGATGATATTTTTGGGTCTTTCGTACCGACCAAAAAAAAAATTCGCTCTAGTGCGACCCCCCCCCCCCCCTCCCCC
>JAHPZR010015165.1:15000-20311 GCA_019787425.1 Platygyra sinensis | reverse complement strand
TAACATCATGGATTCCCACGGTACACATTTAATTGGCATATGGCTTTTCCAAAACAGAATACCTGCAATTGTGGAACCTTAGATCATTTGACCTTAACTCCGATTTGACAAGACAAACGCTAGTGAAAGTAACCTACAAGCCAGGCCTTGAGTACCTTTTAGAATGCTTTCTTCCGAGTACTTTTGCTCGAATCATCAGCATTTTGCCCGAAAAATCTTAAAATTTTCTGCGACTGGGGAGGCTGCAGCCCCCCCCCCCCCCGCCCCCCCGGCTCGTACGCCTATGATCGCTGTGAAAAATCGGCAAGAGAATCTCGCAACTCTCACCATTTCATCACACAACGTGACAACATCCACGCGAGAGCCCAAGACACGTGCGTGGATCAGCGCGGATATATGACGTCAAGATGGCGCAATTTGTTCTAAAAATAGAAAAATTGTCCCATATCATAGGTCCACGCGCATCTCAAGACTTACGGTCTCCGTCCCCGATTATGGCTCCTGCCACCCCCCATTAAAAAATCCTGGATCCGCACCTGTATTGAACAAGATACGGCAATTCAAAAACTTCAAAATTTGCAAAGAATAGCCTACGTGTAGCCGTACCCTCTCCCCGAGGAAAAACGGGAGGGAGGCGTCTCCCTCCCGTTTTTCCTCGGGGGGAGGGTACGGCAACACGTAGGCTATGCAAAGAAATGTATGGATTTCCGGACAAGTGTCTGGCAATCCATACATTTGTTACTAAATTTTGAAGTTTTTGAACGGCTGTATCTTGTTCGATATTGGCCCAATTAACACGAAACTTGAGGATTTTTTAAAGTTCGGTGTGCTCTTTCTGAATATTTGGTCTTGTGTTGTTAATCCCATAATAGACGGACTCATACCTAGGCCCTCACGGTATGAAATCCGGCAATGTGTGCTGTGCCAATCTCGTTCCCAGAGCCTCGTTCCCCTTGACCAGCGGTCGCAAAACGAGAGCTCTGGGAGCAACCATTTTGAAATAACAAAGGAAATAAGCGAATTCTGCCCATCCGGTCTCACGCAGTCTGCAGCTATGGCGCATGCCTGAAATGGTTGCTCCCAGAGCTCTCGATTCCTGCCGCAAGCCAGAAGGATCGTGGGTTCTGGGGACGAGAATGGTGCTGTGCGTTCTCGTTCTCTCTAATCACGCGCATGCGCAGAGACAATAAGAAGGCACGCATGCGTTTTAGGGCCCAGACGGCGATTTGTGACTGAAGGCAGAAAAAAATAACGAGGGCGTTTTTAGCCTGGGGCTCCCAGCTAAACTACAGAATACAGGGCCACTTAAACCATGCACCACACGAGCCGGCTCGTTTGGCTCGTTTGCTCTTACAGTTAAAACGCCTGAAGCGTTCCGCCTAAACAATGATTAATGTGTTCATTAATCCAAAACTGTTTCGATTCTTGGCTTCAAATTTCGAAAAGTCAACTGAATATTGTAATCATCCAACCGTAGCGTCCATTCGAATATTGAATGTTGATTGGACTAATGAACAATACATCAAACGACAGTTGGTCACGCGGTGGAGGAGTCCTGGAACGAAGGCGCTGGCAGAAAACTAAGTTGGCTCTGTAGAAAAACTAGAAGCGTTCTTGGAGAGAGGTGCAGCATTGCGGTTTATCACTATATCATGACTAATTATCACTTGTGATATATCAAGAAATATCTTGTATGTTTCTTGTAAGCAATGTTGATAATATCATGATTAATCAATGGTTTTATAAGGGACTGATTTTTTGATATTCCGCATTAGGTTTTTATCATATAAGCATAATTTATCATGATATTATCAGAATATTTAATTAAGTAAGAATTTCTTCTTCCCCCTGTGATATAGTGATAAATCATGATATTATCAGAATATTTAATTAAGTAAGAATTTCTTCTTCCCCCTGTGATATAGTGATAAATCATGATATTATCAGAATATTTAATTAAGTAAGAATTTCTTCTTCCCCCTGTGATATAGTGATAAATCATGATATTATCAGAATATTTAATTAAGTAAGAATTTCTTCTTCCCCCTGTGATATAGTGATAAATCATGATATTATCAGAATATTTATTTAAGTAAGAATTTCTTCTTCCCCCTGTGGTATAGTGATAAATCATGATATTATCAGAACATTTTTATTAAGTAAGAATTTCTTCTTCCCCCTGTGATATAGTGATAAATCATGATATTATCAGAATATACAATAAGGTAACCTTACTTCTACTACTAGTGATAGAGTGATAAATTATGATATTATCAGGACATTTAATGAAGTAACTTTACTTCTACTACCAGTGATAGAGTGATAAATCGTGATATTCTCAGAATGACTTACCTAAACTATAACCCTGGCCCTACCCCTACCCCTAACCCTACCCCCACCCTTACCCTAACCCCACCCCACTCTAACCCTAACCCTATTAAACCCTACCCCCAACCCTAACCCTACACCCCACCCTAACCCTAAACCTTAGTGAGTACTTTGATATTATCATGATATATCAACCAATCACAATGACGACTTTTTCTTTGGCCTGTAAATGATAAAAGAACTTGAGATAGAGATATTGAGAATGAGAGTGATAAATGATTTGATAAATTGTTATTGCAAAATATATGTTATCTGCTATTCTCATTTGATACTGATAGTGATAGTGATAGTACAATAATCCAATTTTTAACTTTCTCAACTTAATGATAAAGATAGTGATAATTTGCGAATTTGAGAGCATAATCTTTTTCAGCAAATATCACATAAATGATACGATAATCTGATATGATAGTGATATTTGGATATTTGGCATTCCCATTCTCTTATCACCAAAATATCATTAAAATATCAAAATATCAGTATCCAAACTAATGATATGCTATCATGATATTTTGATAATCCGCAATCCTGCACCTTAGTGGGAAAATCATTCCGATGGCTACCCTGAAAACATTTTCCGTGTTTGGAACACTTTGTTATTGGTCCAATCAACATTCGATATTCGAATGGAGGCTACGGTAGGATGATTACAATATTCAGTTGACTTTTCGAAATTTGAAGCCAAGAATCGAAACAGTTTTGGATTAATGAACACATTAATCATTGTTTAGGCAGAACGCTTCAGGCGTTTTGACTGTAAACGCATATCAATTATTCCTTGTTCTTTTATTTACTGCCGAGCCAAACGAGCCGGCTGGTGCACGATATACCAAGTGAATAGCAAATCTCGAGTTACGTCATAAAGAACACAACAATGATTCCTATCCCTTACACAATAACACAATAGACTTCACACAAAAGAACGAGACAATAGTGCATATATTGACTTGGTATATCGAGCATCACCCAACGAGCCACTAAATATATGAACCCAAGACTTCACACGCATACACCTTATCCCTCGTTCTTTCATCCACTGCCAGCCAAACTCTGTAGTTGCTCCAAATCAAGTAACACCTCATGTAATTTAATTCGAATCATAGCCTCGCCAGGAGCCTCGCTGAATGGCGGATCGAGTCGACGCGATGAAACGCAACATCGAAATGTGGAAATGCCATAACGAAACGGCATAACGACAAACGACGACGAACCGGGGTGGTCAGTGATGCGTCGAACTCTTAAAACGACGAATCGAACTGAATAGATGACGAGACGAACTCACGAAGCGATGAGTCGAATTCTGAAAACGGCGAGTCGAACTGCCAATTCGACGAGCCGAACACAGAAGACAACGACTCGACTAGAAGTACTGGCGTGCGGAAACAGTGAAACGCTTTACCGAATGGAGGAGTCGAACATTTTGTCTATTAAACAGATTTAAGATTTACCTTCATTGACATTACTAAGCAAAACGTAATTTACAAAGTTTACAAAGAAAGAGAGACACGTAAGTTCTATACTCACAATCGTCCTGTGTGAAATCTAGGACCACCGAAGGGACTCTGGATTTTACTTGCCTCGTTTGGTATCACTCTGATCCCAAATGATAAACAAACGAAACTAAAATGTGCTTAGTGAAGCGGTATATGATGTGGCCACATTCCGAAGTCCACAGTTTGAATGACTTATTTGAATATCTCAGCATACTTGGGTCAGCATGTCACACGTTCTAGAATGTTTCTCCACTATATTTAGCCGCCTTCTTAATTATGTTTTGACTTCTCGCTTTAGGCAGACTGACAAAAAAGGAAAACAAAATAAAGTCAATGCTCCGTCCGTGCTTGTCCGTTGTGATCTGTGTACAGCGCCGCAAATGAGAACAACAGAAGGAATCATAGAAACAACAATAATGCCCCATCCAAACTACTCCACCCGAAGGAACTTGAAAACGGTACCCTGGGCGCCAGGGTATTTTTTCGTAGCAAAGCTGCGATTGTGAGCGGCGAAGCCGCGATCGAGATCCTTCGCAGCCTTGCTACGAAAAAAGCCCTCTGGCACCCAGGGTATGAAAACGGAGGTTTCACTTTGAAAACACATCAACTGGTTTCCGTGTCCACACACCGTGACGCTAGCCTGCGTCACACACGCAACCTATCGTAGGCTAGTTTCCCTCTGCGACGCGGGGTAACACTACGCCGGAGGAATTTTAAAACGCAACATTTACCGGTTATTTTGGATTTGTTTTTGAGGAAAACTCGACAAACTCGCGCAGGGAAATCGCATGATTATCGTAACGCTATCATTTTCCAAAAAACTCCTTTTTCAAAATCTTTTTGGTCCATACGAAAAAACCGGCGTTTTCAATTTCCTCCGACTGAAGTGATGAGCGTTTTCGAAAACTCCGTGTGGACAGTAGGCCTAGCGGTATAATTAACAAAGAAGCCTAAGACGTGTATTACACTGTGAAACACGACAGGCATCTTAGAACAAGAGGGAAGTGTAGCCTCAGGCGAGTGTTTTCTACATTTCTCGAGTGTTCTGTCCAGGGTGTTTTATCACAGTGTAGTACACGGCTTAGGATTCTTTATTTGCTGGTGAAAGCTTGGAAGGTATATTTCCAGGTGGTCTGCTCAACCGTGGTAAAAAACTTCTAAAAAGATTCGATTCACTGTATAACCTGGGTCATCGAGGTTTTCTGGAGCCAGACAAGTAGTTGGTGAAATTATCATTTGAAAGGAAGTGTTTTTAAAGGGGCTCAGTCACGGTTGAACGGTTTGAACAGTTTAGCTAAACTTTTCAATTTCGTTGTATGCAATCCATGTCAATCTTCTCCATCCTTAACCATCCTTGTTCCTTTATGGCTTATTATCGTCTCTTTGGTGTTTTTCTATCTTTGTAAAGTATTATTTTCAGGTTTCCTTCA
>JAHPZR010015165.1:0-5000 GCA_019787425.1 Platygyra sinensis | reverse complement strand
TCTCGATCGCGGCTTCGCCGCTCACAATCGCAGCTTTGCTACGAAAAAATACCCTGGCGCCCAGGGTACCGTTTTCAAGTTCCTTCGGGTGGAGTAGTTTGGATGGGGCATTATTGTTGTTTCTATGATTCCTTCTGTTGTTCTCATTTGCGGCGCTGTACACAGATCACAACGGACAAGCACGGACGGAGCATTGACTTTATTTTGTTTTCCTTTTTTGTCAGTCTGCCTAAAGCGAGAAGTCAAAACATAATTAAGAAGGCGGCTAAATATAGTGGAGAAACATTCTAGAACGTGTGACATGCTGACCCAAGTATGCTGAGATATTCAAATAAGTCATTCAAACTGTGGACTTCGGAATGTGGCCACATCATATACCGCTTCACTAAGCACATTTTAGTTTCGTTTGTTTATCATTTGGGATCAGAGTGATACCAAACGAGGCAAGTAAAATCCAGAGTCCCTTCGGTGGTCCTAGATTTCACACAGGACGATTGTGAGTATAGAACTTACGTGTCTCTCTTTCTTTGTAAACTTTGTAAATTACGTTTTGCTTAGTAATGTCAATGAAGGTAAATCTTAAATCTGTTTAATAGACAAAATGTTCGACTCCTCCATTCGGTAAAGCGTTTCACTGTTTCCGCACGCCAGTACTTCTAGTCGAGTCGTTGTCTTCTGTGTTCGGCTCGTCGAATTGGCAGTTCGACTCGCCGTTTTCAGAATTCGACTCATCGCTTCGTGAGTTCGTCTCGTCATCTATTCAGTTCGATTCGTCGTTTTAAGAGTTCGACGCATCACTGACCACCCCGGTTCGTCGTCGTTTGTCGTTATGCCGTTTCGTTATGGCATTTCCACATTTCGATGTTGCGTTTCATCGCGTCGACTCGATCCGCCATTCAGCGAGGCTCCTGGCGAGGCTATGATTCGAATTAAATTACATGAGGTGTTACTTGATTTGGAGCAACTACAGAGTTTGGCTGGCAGTGGATGAAAGAACGAGGGATAAGGTGTATGCGTGTGAAGTCTTGGGTTCATATATTTAGTGGCTCGTTGGGTGATGCTCGATATACCAAGTCAATATATGCACTATTGTCTCGTTCTTTTGTGTGAAGTCTATTGTGTTATTGTGTAAGGGATAGGAATCATTGTTGTGTTCTTTATGACGTAACTCGAGATTTGCTATTCACTTGGTATATCGTGCACCAGCCGGCTCGTTTGGCTCGGCAGTAAATAAAAGAACAAGGAATAATTGATATGCGTTTACAGTCAAAACGCCTGAAGCGTTCTGCCTAAACAATGATTAATGTGTTCATTAATCCAAAACTGTTTCGATTCTTGGCTTCAAATTTCGAAAAGTCAACTGAATATTGTAATCATCCTACCGTAGCCTCCATTCGAATATCGAATGTTGATTGGACCAATAACAAAGTGTTCCAAACACGGAAAATGTTTTCAGGGTAGCCATCGGAATGATTTTCCCACTAAGGTGCAGGATTGCGGATTATCAAAATATCATGATAGCATATCATTAGTTTGGATACTGATATTTTGATATTTTAATGATATTTTGGTGATAAGAGAATGGGAATGCCAAATATCCAAATATCACTATCATATCAGATTATCGTATCATTTATGTGATATTTGCTGAAAAAGATTATGCTCTCAAATTCGCAAATTATCACTATCTTTATCATTAAGTTGAGAAAGTTAAAAATTGGATTATTGTACTATCACTATCACTATCAGTATCAAATGAGAATAGCAGATAACATATATTTTGCAATAACAATTTATCAAATCATTTATCACTCTCATTCTCAATATCTCTATCTCAAGTTCTTTTATCATTTACAGGCCAAAGAAAAAGTCGTCATTGTGATTGGTTGATATATCATGATAATATCAAAGTACTCACTAAGGTTTAGGGTTAGGGTGGGGTGTAGGGTTAGGGTTGGGGGTAGGGTTTAATAGGGTTAGGGTTAGAGTGGGGTGGGGTTAGGGTAAGGGTGGGGGTAGGGTTAGGGGTAGGGGTAGGGCCAGGGTTATAGTTTAGGTAAGTCATTCTGAGAATATCACGATTTATCACTCTATCACTGGTAGTAGAAGTAAAGTTACTTCATTAAATGTCCTGATAATATCATAATTTATCACTCTATCACTAGTAGTAGAAGTAAGGTTACCTTATTGTATATTCTGATAATATCATGATTTATCACTATATCACAGGGGGAAGAAGAAATTCTTACTTAATAAAAATGTTCTGATAATATCATGATTTATCACTATACCACAGGGGGAAGAAGAAATTCTTACTTAAATAAATATTCTGATAATATCATGATTTATCACTATATCACAGGGGGAAGAAGAAATTCTTACTTAATTAAATATTCTGATAATATCATGATTTATCACTATATCACAGGGGGAAGAAGAAATTCTTACTTAATTAAATATTCTGATAATATCATGATTTATCACTATATCACAGGGGGAAGAAGAAATTCTTACTTAATTAAATATTCTGATAATATCATGATTTATCACTATATCACAGGGGGAAGAAGAAATTCTTACTTAATTAAATATTCTGATAATATCATGATAAATTATGCTTATATGATAAAAACCTAATGCGGAATATCAAAAAATCAGTCCCTTATAAAACCATTGATTAATCATGATATTATCAACATTGCTTACAAGAAACATACAAGATATTTCTTGATATATCACAAGTGATAATTAGTCATGATATAGTGATAAACCGCAATGCTGCACCTCTCTCCAAGAACGCTTCTAGTTTTTCTACAGAGCCAACTTAGTTTTCTGCCAGCGCCTTCGTTCCAGGACTCCTCCACCGCGTGACCAACTGTCGTTTGATGTATTGTTCATTAGTCCAATCAACATTCAATATTCGAATGGACGCTACGGTTGGATGATTACAATATTCAGTTGACTTTTCGAAATTTGAAGCCAAGAATCGAAACAGTTTTGGATTAATGAACACATTAATCATTGTTTAGGCGGAACGCTTCAGGCGTTTTAACTGTAAGAGCAAACGAGCCAAACGAGCCGGCTCGTGTGGTGCATGGTTTAAGTGGCCCTGTATTCTGTAGTTTAGCTGGGAGCCCCAGGCTAAAAACGCCCTCGTTATTTTTTTCTGCCTTCAGTCACAAATCGCCGTCTGGGCCCTAAAACGCATGCGTGCCTTCTTATTGTCTCTGCGCATGCGCGTGATTAGAGAGAACGAGAACGCACAGCACCATTCTCGTCCCCAGAACCCACGATCCTTCTGGCTTGCGGCAGGAATCGAGAGCTCTGGGAGCAACCATTTCAGGCATGCGCCATAGCTGCAGACTGCGTGAGACCGGATGGGCAGAATTCGCTTATTTCCTTTGTTATTTCAAAATGGTTGCTCCCAGAGCTCTCGTTTTGCGACCGCTGGTCAAGGGGAACGAGGCTCTGGGAACGAGATTGGCACAGCACACATTGCCGGATTTCATACCGTGAGGGCCTAGGTATGAGTCCGTCTATTATGGGATTAACAACACAAGACCAAATATTCAGAAAGAGCACACCGAACTTTAAAAAATCCTCAAGTTTCGTGTTAATTGGGCCAATATCGAACAAGATACAGCCGTTCAAAAACTTCAAAATTTAGTAACAAATGTATGGATTGCCAGACACTTGTCCGGAAATCCATACATTTCTTTGCATAGCCTACGTGTTGCCGTACCCTCCCCCCGAGGAAAAACGGGAGGGAGACGCCTCCCTCCCGTTTTTCCTCGGGGAGAGGGTACGGCTACACGTAGGCTATTCTTTGCAAATTTTGAAGTTTTTGAATTGCCGTATCTTGTTCAATACAGGTGCGGATCCAGGATTTTTTAATGGGGGGTGGCAGGAGCCATAATCGGGGACGGAGACCGTAAGTCTTGAGATGCGCGTGGACCTATGATATGGGACAATTTTTCTATTTTTAGAACAAATTGCGCCATCTTGACGTCATATATCCGCGCTGATCCACGCACGTGTCTTGGGCTCTCGCGTGGATGTTGTCACGTTGTGTGATGAAATGGTGAGAGTTGCGAGATTCTCTTGCCGATTTTTCACAGCGATCATAGGCGTACGAGCCGGGGGGGCGGGGGGGGGGGGGGCTGCAGCCTCCCCAGTCGCAGAAAATTTTAAGATTTTTCGGGCAAAATGCTGATGATTCGAGCAAAAGTACTCGGAAGAAAGCATTCTAAAAGGTACTCAAGGCCTGGCTTGTAGGTTACTTTCACTAGCGTTTGTCTTGTCAAATCGGAGTTAAGGTCAAATGATCTAAGGTTCCACAATTGCAGGTATTCTGTTTTGGAAAAGCCATATGCCAATTAAATGTGTACCGTGGGAATCCATGATGTTATTTCCATTAGTGACAGAAGGATGAAAGCAAAGGACGACCAAGATGGGCTCCTGCCATGACTTATGTCTTTGTGGTGGCTCTGAAAAGAGCCCTTTTGAATGGCTCCGCAAAGTGCCGGTTTAAAATTTTCCTGAACTTCTCGCACGAGGGACAATTAACTTTTTCTTTTATAAGTTTCTGATTTTATCAGGCTGTCGAATGAAGTCATAGGTTAGGAGTATGCAATGTTTCAAAATAACTACAGTGGAATCCTGATTTCTCTAACCCTCATTTTTTCGATCCTCCCGATAACTCGAACCAATAGTCGTTTCCCTCTCCTCAGTCAAACGCCATAATTTCACGAACTGTCCGATATTTAAAAGCAATTTTCATCAGTTCCCTTGGATGTTCCAAAAAATCGGAATTCGGCTGTGTTTCCGTAATAATAACAGTTTCATTAGACGTAAGAATTGAGAACGTTTTTGTTTTTACTGCGATTTGAGTACGTATATACAACTGACACTTTCGGGCATTTTGTAATTTTTCGGGCAATAAGGCCACCGCCCCCCCAAGTCCGAGGGTGCCCGTACGCCTATGACAGCGATGGCAGGGA
>JAHPZR010015163.1:0-13228 GCA_019787425.1 Platygyra sinensis | reverse complement strand
AAGTTGAAAGATGTAGTTAATGAAGACAACAAAGATGCTTCTCTACACCATAATTGAAACTGCTATAATTTGCAAATACAATTCACCCTTACGAAAACAACCCTATTTTACTTGAGTCATTCGCCGTTAGTTTGTCAACACACCGTAAAGAGAGAAAAGAAATAGAGTTCAACAGATCGAAATTCAGCTTGGCAGTCAAGCTTAGAGGGCACAAACAAAGGAAATTAAATGACCATATTTATTCA
This sequence comes from Platygyra sinensis, assembly GCA_019787425.1. Classification (NCBI taxonomy): domain Eukaryota; kingdom Metazoa; phylum Cnidaria; class Anthozoa; order Scleractinia; family Merulinidae; genus Platygyra; species Platygyra sinensis. The sequence continues at coordinate 12,983 of JAHPZR010015163.1, read as the reverse complement.
CTGGTGTTGTTTGACATGTGTCCTCTAGGCCTCACTTGTAATCAACCTAAATTGTTAATAAATAAAGTGTCCCAACAGATAAGATTGATTGAAACCTGGAACAGGGAAGTGCATCAAGTTTCACTGTTACCTTCTTTTCTCCTTGAGATGATTTCATTATAAATCTGAAATTTGAATCTGTACAATTTTTCACTTACCAATCAATGATGGGGAACAGCCAAGATCCAGCAAGAGCTCAGCAAAATCTATCAAGATTTAAAAATAGATAAATTTCTTGTTTGTTCTAAGAACCTAGCTTAATTACGCCACTCAAATGAGGATTTAGGAACAGAGCAAAACTTTGTTAGGGATTCATTTTGCAAATGCTACAGTGATACGTATTTACAGGAAAATTTACTTTTATTAGAATCAAGAGATTGTTGGGTTGATTTTCATGAAGATATTTATAAATGGCAAAATTCATTACATATGTAGCATAGTACTTTATACATGTACATGTATCCAGATTGCCCCATATGGTTGTATAGAAATAAGGTGTTTAATAGTTAATAATTGTAATGTTGCAGGAAACATACCAGAGAGATATTTTGCTGCAACACCAAGGATAGCACCATAAAACACCATCAACAGAAGGTTACCAGTTATCTGGAAGGTAATAAAATGTAGGTACAATTTTAGTGAAAAAGATAAGACAAATAGACTTGTTTAAGCCATGTTATATTCAGAAGCTCAGAGGTAGATGGACGAAATAGGTGGGGAAGGGGTCCTTTAGTCAACAACTTGTCACTGAAAAGGTGGGAGCCTGAGTCACACTTCTGTGGTCATTAAATCTAAATCCCATTATTTGTACAAGTTGAGAATTTAGAACATAATACAATCACCATGGTTGAACTCGATTCTTGCTTAATCAATAAACAGGCATTGGTGCATAAACAAACTTCCACACCCTTGAAACCATTGACATCAAGCAAGAGATTTTATTTTGGTCTAACTACAGGTATCTTTGTTCATACTGAGACTTCTATTAGGTGGTCTAGATGTAAAGATGGTCCAGCAAGCAGTTCTACTACAATATTCAACGCAACATCGGTTTAATCAGCGGAGTGATAGAGCTGTGAAGAATGTTTTATATTCTGCAACATTTCTTCAAATATTTGTGCAATTTTGGGGGGTACATTTCAGCAGTAATCAAATCCAACATAAAACAGAATTTCTTTGCTTAGATTTTGTAGACTCTAAAGGCAAATAATTATGTCTCCAATATTCTTTAAAGCTTTATTTTGCCTGGCTTAGGTGTGTCAATGCAAACAATCATTTCCTTCTAAGAGTGTGAGAGAGAGACTATATATTTTATAATGCACCTGTCAATTGAAACCCCCACCCCCCCCCCCCCCCACCCCGGGGAAGTATGGGGCATTGATGGGGGTTACTAAGGGTTTTGGCACCTTTTTGTGTCCGAGGGGGTGGGGGATTTGTCGTTTTTTGTTGCATCAGTTTTGCCCGTGGGGTGGGGGATTAGTAAGGTTTTGACATTCGTGAACGAGCGAGGACTGAGGCGAGTGAGTCGTATCCATGTGCTTTCTCATCCCCAAAGGCGGTTTCAAGATGGACGACATTAAGGATGTTCGCGCCCATTGCTACTGCGCATCTCTAGTGCGCACGCTATTCATTGGTCACGCGCGTGCCACGTCATTTTCAAGCGCACGCACGGATTCGAAAACTCAACAAAATATAGGGCTGATGACCTTTGCGTTAACTTTGTGTGCGAATATTTTTGTTGGATGCTCGGTGACCCCCACTTTTTTTTCGGGAGATCACTTCCTTTTCTGATTCTTTCCATTATACTAAAAAACAAAGAAAATCTCTACATGGGAAGTTTTAATTATTTCTTATATACTATTCAAATAGGGCTGAATTGGTACGTGGATACAGGTGTGCGTAACTTAGAAGTTGTCATTTTTAAGGCAAATTCTAGCTGATTTAATGACATATGCAGCAAAGATCTATCAAATAGGCCTATATATGCTGTTTTAAGCACACATAACTTAGATATGATTCCTCAACTTAAATATATGCCGATAGTAATGAATCCGGCCAGAATCGCCTCGAATGACTGGAAATCCTAGAAATGCTATGGCCCGGGCTGCGCCTTATCTTCAAAACGAGTTCGGTGACCCCCGATTTTTTTTACGTTTTTAATCTAATCTTATCATTTTCTACCTGCAGTCAAAGTTTTAAAAAAATCTGTGCGTGGGAAGTTTTTGGGCGCGAACGTCCTTAAGGTATTGTGTTGATTTATATTTTTTCTAATTAAACTGAGAGCTCAAGAGTTATTTATTTAATATAGTTTTAAAATCGATTAAGATGAAGTAAAATTAATATTCTAAAGATTGATGGTATGTTTCTTGCGTTGATTTTCAGTGGATATTTCAATGATTTTTGCTTGTTCGAAGTCGAGCGCCGATTTCATGTTTAATATTCCAACTCATTATCAATTGAATTGTTTATTGTTTTATTGAGCTTTGGGTCTTGATATTCGACTAGCGAGGACACACGGCCAAATAGCCTTTCCAATCATTTTACTTCTTTAATTTCTTTGCTTAATATAAAAGCTCTTTTAAATTTTCTTTGAGTTGGAATTGCTGATTCTCAACCCACGCGCAATGAACTCAAGCAAATAGTGAATTGCGAAAAAGAATCCAATTCCATCGGGACCCATCGGTTTTCCACTGCAGTATTTTTTATCCCACCCTGTAAAACAAAGGTCACAGTTTTTGTGGAGACGATGACATGGTTTGTCCCAGGGGTGGGGGAATTTTTTCACTTTACTTGGAGTTTAGAAAGAAAACAGCGCCTATGTATATGGGGCATTATCACATTTTTTTTCTACTCCAAGGCTAATGCCCCATACTTCCCCGGGGTGGGGGGGGGGTGGGGGTTTCAATTGACAGGTGCATAAGGGTGACACGTGACAGTAACTAATATTACTGATGAAAAAATACAAAATACAATATTTATTTATAAAAACTACATTCATTTAGGAATAGATACTATTTACAATAAAATAAAAAATATATATATATTCCTAGAATTTAATAACTACATAAATCAATTTAAAAGCGAAAAGCATGCAAAAACATCTGTCTATTGTCATTAATTACAGTTTCTAGTGGTTCTTGAGTGAGCATCAGAGTCTTTTCTAAGAGATGCATTTAAGTAGTTGGGTAGAGTTCCATTTATCCGTTTATAGGCCAGTTCACATCGCTTTATATATGCTTTAAATATTATAAAAGGGGATCCAGCTTAAATTGTTAAACAATCTTTCGAGTGCCTCTTTGTTGCACAATTTTCATACTTGGCTTGCATACATCATAAGCGGTTTTATTACTACGTTAAAAATACATTATTCTCTGTCCTTTCTTTCAGTAGGCGCTTAAATATGGCGTAAAAGGCCAAGTCGCTTCGAAAGTTTATTGCAATTTAATTTCGTCAATATGCATTTCGTGAGTAAGATCTTCATCAATGATCATACTAAGAAGTTTATGGTTTACAACGTTTTCAATTTCTGCATTAGAGTTGAATGTTCAAGAAATATGCTGTGGTATGCAAGTACTAAAAACAATCATCTTTTCATTGGTGGCAGTCAAGCTTAAAAATATGCCAAGCTCTGACTTTTAAATTGATTTAACTGGACTCACTGCAATAACCAGTACACACATAACATGTTGTATATTTGGTTGAGAAAGGGTTTAAAAGAAACACTTGTTTGATTATATTTTTTCAAATTCTTTCAGGGTTTCTGAAAACTGTCTTGAATTTATTTTATGGGTCACAATTAAACTCCCACTTGCTTCACTCCAGAAAAGAAGCTAAAACAGCTATTTGCATATCAATGAAACCAAGCGTTCAGCGTTGTTCTTTTCAAATCTCTGTCTTCCTCTGCAATGCTAACCATTAGGAACACCCTCTCCACATCACCAGTAAGTGCTACTCTGCTAGCTCGAAATCTCAGGAGAATGTCAAAAATGTTCTCTGCAAGAGGTGGTCCTGTGTACAGACAATCGTTCAAGGCTGTACTGGTCAATACAACTCATAGCTTCGCGCACCACTGACAACAGTGTAGAAATCTCGTACATTAGCGATATAAATTTACGATATACCTTCAATAAGTCCGCCGTAAAAATTGATCGACAAATACTGTTCCCTTGTGTCCATGTTATCCCTGTGATTTCCTCAGCTCTTCGAGAATCTTTGCTCGATCAATGGAAAACCACTTCATGTAAAAAAGCCACAGATTCCCCCCAGCTAGACCTACTCACTGATTGGCCAGAAAGATATTTTTCTGATTAATCAAGCGGAACGGAATGGTAAGAATAAGTGTCCTGGGTCTTTTCTGCATCGTCCCGACTAGGAACCCCTGGGTCCTATGAATAACGAAACATATATCGTTTCTTTTAGTAAATGTAAAACTTCTTAAAATTAATTTAGCTTATTTACCTGCATTGATCCGACAATGCTTCCCAAGTTATAAAAAAGGTTACTTTGGTACACTGATCTGCCATAATTTTGACATCTCCACGGTCATTTTTATCATGGAAGTTTAGCAAATGTAATGTCTTTCTAAAGTTGCTCAGTCCGGCTTTTCAGAGACCCAATCGAAATGCCGCTCTCCTGCCTCAGTCACACAAAACATCCAAATACCATTTATGACTACTACATGCTAAGTTCCTTCTTAAAGGGGCTCAGTCGCGGTATTTTGAGTTTTTTTGAGCATCGACAAAATTACCGTTAAATTGAAGGAAACCTGAAAATAATACTTTACAAAGATAGAAAAACGCCAATAAGACGATAATAAACCATAAAGGAACAAGGATGGTAAAGGATGGAGAAGATTGACACGGATTGCAAACAACGAAATTGAAAAGTTTAGCTAAACTTTTTCAAACCGTTCAACCGTGACTAAGCCCCTTAAAGAACACTTCCTATTAACTAATAATTTCACCAACTACTTGTCTTGCTCCAGAAAACCTCGATGACCCAGGTTATACAGTGAATCGAATCTTTTTAGAAGGTTTTTACCACGGTTGATCAGACCACCAGGAAATATAGCTTCCAAGCTTTCACCAGCAAATAACGAATCCTAAGCCGTGTACTACACTGTGATAAAACACCCCGGACAGAACACTCGAGAAATGTAGAAAACACTCGCCTGAGGCTACACTTCCCTCTTGTTCTAAGATGCTTGTCGTGTTTCATAGTGTTTCACACGGCTTAGGCTTCTTTGTTAATTATACCGCTAGGCCTACTATCCACACGGAGTTTTCGAAAACGCTCATCACTTCAGCCGGAGGAAATTGAAAACGCCGGTTTTTTCGTATGGACCAAAAAGATTTTGAAAAAGGAGTTTTTTGGAAAATGATAGCGTTACGATAATCATGCGATTTCCCTGCGCGAGTTTATCGAGTTTTCCTCAAAAACAAATCCAAAATAACCGGTAAATGTTGCGTTTTACAGCGGTTATCAGTCACACGCGCCCTCCAACGATTTTTTTCCATTTCGAAAACTACGTTTTGGTGGACGTCAATCAAATGTCTCCATGACAATAACGGCGTCAAATTCTCAGAGTATCCGAGTTGCTCTTTCATATCATCTTTACTTGACTCGTCGATAAACAGAAACTGAGAAGTAAGACTTATAAAATCGTTTGAAGCGCCTTTTCGTTCGTCTCGCTCACGGGCAATGCTTTGAAGCTACAAATTTACAAACATTGTACAACCACAACAACATGAGAATGAACTAAATATAAATATAAACTTTATTACAGAATGAACTACAAAAGTCTAACTGCTAATCTCTTGCGGCTTTCGTTACCTTTTTATTTCTGACATTCCCACGTGCCGTGTGGTTCTCTTGACGGTTTGCTTTGCATATAATTTGCCTGTCTGGTACTAGTATTCCAACCACGCTTGAAACTCGTCAAGATTGATCTCTGCATGCCGGGCCGGATTATCACTGAGTACTTTAGCAAGGCGAATGACAAAAATTTCTGCCGTGAAAATAATCTGTATCCATAACAAGCTGATAAATAGTCAATCTCCACATAAAGCGACTCATTTCAGAGGCCAACTTTTTCAGCTACCTTGTATCTTTCCTTTCTTCGACTTTCTCTTTGGCGGATCGCTCACGGCTCTAATTTTGTTTCGTACGCCGCCTTCTTCACAAACGTTTCGCTCGCAAAAAGTGTTTATGCTATGCAATTCAAAGACAAACCAAGTTTCCTCTACATAAGAGCCCTCCATCTCAGCGAAATTGCAAATTACTTTGTCAGAATAAGTGAGCGATTATTCCTGATCCAACGACGATCGAACATGGCCGTGAAACTGACACGACGAAATGAACACGAATATTGTCATGGATACATTTGATACATTTGATTGACGTCCACCAAACTTAGTTGTTTGAAATGGCCAAAAAAAATCGTTGAGGCGGCGGTGTGACTGATAACCGCTGTAAAATTCCTCCGGGAGAGTGTTACCCCCGCGTCGCAGAGGGAAGACCTAGCTACGATAGGTTGCGTGTGTGACGGCAGGCTAGCGTCACGGTGTGTGGACACGGAAACCAGTTGATGTGTTTTCAAAGTGAAACCTACCGTTTTCATACCCTGGGTGCCAGAGGGCTTATTCGTAGGCAAGGCTGCGAAGGATCTCGATCGCGGCTTCGCGTACACAATCGCAGCTTGCACGAAAAATACCCTGGCGCCCAGGGTACCGTTTCAAGTTCCTTCGGGTGGATTAGTTTGGATGGGGCATTATTGTTGTTTCTATGATTCCTTCTGTTGTTCTCATTTGCGGCGCTGTACACAGATCACAACGGACAAGCACGGACGGAGCATTGACTTTATTTTGTTTTCCGTTTTTGTCAGTCTGCCTAAAGCGAGAAGTCAAAACAGAATTAAGAAGGCGGCTAAATATAGTGGAGAAACATTCTAGAACGAATGACATGTTGACCCAAGCATCCTGAGATATTCAAATAAGTCATTCAAACTGTGGACTTCGGAATGTGGCCTCATCCATGATATACCGCTTCACTAAGCACATTTTAGTTTCGTTTGTTTATCATTTGGGATCAGAGTGATACCAAACGAGGCAAGTAAAATCCAGAGTCCCTTCGATGGTCTTAGATTTCACACAGGACGATTGTGAGTATAGAACTTACGTGTCTCTCTTTCTTTGTAAACTTTGTAAATTACGTTTTGCTTAGTCATGTCAATGAAGGTAGATCTTTAATCTGTTTAATAGACAAAATGTTCGACTCGTCCTTTCGGTAAAACGTTTCACTGTTTCCGCACGCCAGTACTTCTAGTCGAGTCGTTGTCTTCTGTGTTCGGCTCGTCGAATTGGCAGTTCGACTCGCCGTTTTCAGAATTCGACTCATCGCTTCGTGAGTTCGTCTCGTCATCTATTCAGTTCGATTCGTTGTTTTAAGAGTTCGACGCATCACTGACCACCCCGGTTCGTCGTCGTTTGTCGTTATGCCGTTTCGTTATGGCATTTCCACATTTCGATGTTGCGTTTCATCGTGTCGACTCGATCCGCCATTCAGCGAGGCTCCTGGCGAGGCTATGATTCGAATTAAATTACATGAGGTGTTACTTGATTTGGAGCAACTACAGAGTTTGGCTGGCAGTGGATGAAAGAACGAGGGATAAGGTGTATGCGTGTGAAGTCTTGGGTTCATATATTTAGTGGCTCGTTTGGCTCGGCAGTAAATAAAAGAACAAGGAATAATTGATATGCGTTTACAGTCAAAACGCCTGAAGCGTTCCGCCTAAACAATGATTAATGTGTTCATTAATCCAAAACTGTTTCGATTCTTGGCTTCAAATTTCGAAAAGTCAACTGAATATTGTAATCATCCTACCGTAGCCTCCATTCGAATATCGAATGTTGATTGGACCAATAACAAAGTGTTCCAAACAAGGAAAATGTTTTCAGGGTAGCCATCGGAATGATTTTCCCACTAAGGTGCAGGATTGCGGATTATCAAAATATCATGATAGCATATCATTAGTTTGGATACTGATATTTTGATATTTTAATGATATTTTGGTGATAAGAGAATGGGAATGCCAAATATCCAAATATCACTATCATATCAGATTATCGTATCATATATGTGATATTTGCTGAAAAAGATTATGCTCTCAAATTCGCAAATTATCACTATCTTTATCATTAAGTTGAGAAAGTTAAAAATTGGATTATTGTACTATCACTATCACTATCAGTATCAAATGAGAATAGCAGATAACATATATTTTGCAATAACAATTTATCAAATCATTTATCACTCTCATTCTCAATATCTCTATCTCAAGTTCTTTTATCATTTACAGGCCAAAGAAAAAGTCGTCATTGTGATTGGTTGATATATCATGATAATATCAAAATACTCACTAAGGTTTAGGGTTAGGGTGGGGTGTAGGGTTAGGGTTGGGGGTAGGGTTTAATAGGGTTAGGGTTAGAGTGGGGTGGGGTTAGGGTAAGGGTGGGGGTAGGGTTAGGAGTAGGGGTAGGGCCAGGGTTATAGTTTAGGTAAGTCATTCTGAGAATATCACGATTTATCACTCTATCACTGGTAGTAGAAGTAAAGTTACTTCATTAAATGTCCTGATATTATCATAATTTATCACTCTATCACTAGTAGTAGAAGTAAGGTTACCTTATTATATATTCTGATAATATCATGATTTATCACTATATCACAGGGGGAAGAAGAAATTCTTACTTAATAAAAATGTTCTGATAATATCATGATTTATCACTATACCACAGGGGGAAGAAGAAATTCTTACTTAATTAAATATTCTGATAATATCATGATTTATCACTATATCACAGGGGGAAGAAGAAATTCTTACTTAATTAAATATTCTGATAATATCATGATTTATCACTATATCACAGGGGGAAGAAGAAATTCTTACTTAATTAAATATTCTGATAATATCATGATTTATCACTACATCACAGGGGGAAGAAGAAATTCTTACTTAATTAAATATTCTGATAATATCATGATTTATCACTATATCACAGGGGGAAGAAGAAATGCTTACTTAATTAAATATTCTGATAATATCATGATTTATCACTATATCACAGGGGGAAGAAGAAATTCTTACTTAATTAAATATTCTGATAATATCATGATAAATTATGCTTATATGATAAAAACCTAATGCGGAATATCAAAAAATCAGTCCCTTATAAAACCATTGATTAATCATGATATTATCAACATTGCTTACAAGAAACATACAAGATATTTCTTGATATATCACAAGTGATAATTAGTCATGATATAGTGATAAACCGCAATGTTGCACCTCTCTCGATTTTCCACTACTAGCACACTGACTTGAACAGCACATTTTCCAGGACATTGATCGACTCTTGTACAAGTGCCAAAGGACTTACCAGACTACGAAACGAAACATTTGTTGCCGGCAGCAGTTCCCAAGCTCTGCCTGAATTTCTTTCCTGACATCTGAACATGCCCTTTCCAAGAACGCTTCTAGTTTTTCTACAGAGCCAACTTAGTTTTGTGCCAGCGCCTTCGTTCCAGGACTCCTCCACCGCATGACCAACTGTCGTTTGATGTATTGTTCATTAGTCCAATCAACATTCAATATTCGAATGGACGCTACGGTTGGATGATTACAATATTCAGTTGACTTTTCGAAATGTAGGGCGCGATCCATTTAACCAAAATTTCCGGAAATTCCGGTACAAAATCAAATGGAACAGAACGTTTCTAGAAATTCGTTTCGAAAATTGTGGACAACCTTCGGAGGTTGTCCTAAAATTCCGAAAAAACGGAATGCACGGAAAATCCCGTTCCATTCGTCGCATGGAATACCCGGAATTTCAAACCGGAATATTTGGTCAAATGGAAAGCGCCCTTGAAGCCAAGAATCGAAACAGTTTTGGATTAATGAACACATTAATCATTGTTTAGGCGGAACGCTTCAGGCGTTTTAACTGTAAGAGCAAACGAGCCAAACGAGCCGGCTCGTGTGGTGCATGGTTTAAGTGGCCCTGTATTCTGTAGTTTAGCTGGGAGCCCCAGGCTAAAAACGCCCTCGTTATTTTTTTCTGCCTTCAGTCACAAATCGCCGTCTGGGCCCTAAAACGCATGCGTGCCTTCTTATTGTCTCTGCGCATGCGCGTGATTAGAGAGAACGAGAACGCACAGCACCATTCTCGTCCCCAGAACCCACGATCCTTCTGGCTTGCGGCAGGAATCGAGAGCTCTGGGAGCAACCATTTCAGGCATGCGCCATAGATGCAGACTGCGTGAGACCGGATGGGCAGAATTCGGTTATTTCCTTTGTTATTTCAAAATGGTTGCTCCCAGAGCTCTCGTTTTGCGACCGCTGGTCAAGGGGAACGAGGCTCTGGGAACGAGATTGGCACAGCACACATTGCCGGATTTCATACCGTGAGGGCCTAGGTATGAGTCCGTCTATTATGGGATTAACAACACAAGACCATATATTCAGAAAGAGCACACCGAACTTTAAAAAATCCTCAAGTTTCGTGTTAATTGGGCCAATATCGAACAAGATACAGCCGTTCAAAAACTTCAAAATTTAGTAACAAATGTATGGATTGCCAGACACTTGTCCGGAAATCCATACATTTCTTTGCATAGCCTACGTGTTGCCGTACCCTCCCCCCGAGGAAAAACGGGAGGGAGACGCCTCCCTCCCGTTTTTCCTCGGGGAGAGGGTACGGCTACACGTAGGCTATTCTTTGCAAATTTTGAAGTTTTTGAATTGCCGTATCTTGTTCAATACAGGTGCGGATCCAGGATTTTTTTAATGGGGGGTTGGCAGGAGCCATAATCGGGGACGGAGACCGTAAGTCTTGAGATGCGCGTGGACCTATGATATGGGACAATTTTTCTATTTTTAGAACAAATTGCGCCATCTTGACGTCATATATCCGCGCTGATCCACGCACGTGTCTTGGGCTCTCGCGTGGATGTTGTCACGTTGTGTGATGAAATGGTGAGAGTTGCGAGATTCTCTTGCCGATTTTTCACAGCGATGGCAGGGAATAAGGCAGAGAAGAGGAACCAGGGCTCTTCTATGTACTTTCATGCTCTGATTTAATGGAAAAGGTGTGTTTTAAGGGTCGAGAATCTCTTTAATTTCGCGCTGTGAATGAATAAAATCGGCTCGCCGGCTAGTTATACGCGTAAACTTTTGTGTTTGTTCTGTAGAGTTCTGTAAGAACACTGTTTACTCCGGTATCGAGCTGTCAATTTGTGAGTTTGCCAAACAATGCTTAATCATCACCAAAACCTGTTTTTGATAGTTTCTTGTTGTTTCTGCTCGTTTGGCTAGTTTGCAAAAGTTTTTGTCTGACGCGTACGAGTAGTTCATTTGCATACTGCAGCGCGTGCACTTTCAAGTCCGAGTCGGTGTTTTCAGATTGTCAAGCAAAATCGTGAAAAAGATTTGTTTCGTCGTCTTTTGTGCTGAGATACTACAACAATTTTCACTAGCGTTCACCAAAAGACTACTAACATCATGTGTGTTTCTTCTTTCTTTCGCTGCGAAAATAAAATAGACAAGGAGTTTAACTCAATCGAAATCTTTATTCGAGTTTTGATTACAAGCGTCATCTTTTCTGATTATTTCTGCTGTTTTCACATTTTTCAGCTAAGCTTTTAATATGTTCTCAAACATTAATCAACCTTAAACATTAGAGATATTATATGAGTTCGATATACGTTTCACACCAAAGTGCGAAGTCCAATTTGTCATGTTTTACTAGATCTTACTAGCTGTGCAAAACACGCATCGGCGGGCGCTCTTACTCATCGACAACAGACAATTTATTGGATTTACACAAACAAAACTAAGCAGCATCTACGGACATAAACCTATTGTCACTTATTGGGCCTAAACGCTGCTATATCCAACTAGTTCTTTTTTCTTCTGTGTTATGGAAAAGCTGTTAATCTTCTTCATATGATTTAATGGAAAAGGTGTGTTTTAAGGGTCGAGAATCTCTTTAATTTCGCGCTGTGAATGAATAAAATCGGCTCGCCGGCTAGTTATACGCGTAAACTTTTGTGTTTGTTCTGTAGAGTTCTGTAAGAACACTGTTTACTCCGGTATCGAGCTGTCAATTTGTGAGTTTGCCAAACAATGCTTAATCATCACCAAAACCTGTTTTTGATAGTTTCTTGTTGTTTCTGCTCGTTTGGCTAGTTTGCAAAAGTTTTTGTCTGACGCGTACGAGTAGTTCATTTGCATACTGCAGCGCGTGCACTTTCAAGTCCGAGTCGGTGTTTTCAGATTGTCAAGCAAAATCGTGAAAAAGATTTGTTTCGTCGTCTTTTGTGCTGAGATACTACAACAATTTTCACTAGCGTTCACCAAAAGACTACTAACATCATGTGTGTTTCTTCTTTCTTTCGCTGCGAAAATAAAATAGACAAGGAGTTTAACTCAATCGAAATCTTTATTCGAGTTTTGATTACAAGCGTCATCTTTTCTGATTATTTCTGCTGTTTTCACATTTTTCAGCTAAGCTTTTAATATGTTCTCAAACATTAATCAACCTTAAACATTAGAGATATTATATGAGTTCGATATACGTTTCACACCAAAGTGCGAAGTCCAATTTGTCATGTTTTACTAGATCTTACTAGCTGTGCAAAACACGCATCGGCGGGCGCTCTTACTCATCGACAACAGACAATTTATTGGATTTACACAAACAAAACTAAGCAGCATCTACGGACATAAACCTATTGTCACTTATTGGGCCTAAACGCTGCTATATCCAACTAGTTCTTTTTTCTTCTGTGTTATGGAAAAGCTGTTAATCTTCTTCATATGTAAAATTTAGATTGGAGTAATGTGAAGTTGTCGTAAAAGGAGCAGCGTAACTCAACTTGGTCAG